>DWDT01001881.1:0-14824 GCA_018245595.1 Microceris scylla | reverse complement strand
GCTCCACTGCAAGTTAGAATCTATATTTATCCCTAAGAAAACTGTCTCATTCACGAATTCTAGGTGCTCATTGTCTACCGCAACATCCATCTTCAGGTTTTTTACATTGGGCAAAGTGAACCTGACGCACTTAGCGCATTCTAAAAACTAAACAATTTACTAATGTTACTAAACTTATGAATTAACATCGCTATCATAATATCCTATCTTTGCGTTTTGCTTATAGTCTTGACACTGGACATGCAGGTTGGGGATTGTAGAGCTCAGCTTCTTGCACCGCATATGGTGCTGTAGGCCTGTAGATCGCGCTTTACCAGGGTGTGTTTTCTTGTAAGTTACATTTTCTACCTAAATTTTCTTGTAGTGATTCGAAGTCTGGATCTATGCTCGGAGTATGACAAAATATACTCACTACGTATTCCACTATTGTGTTATGCTTTTTTGGACGGTAACGTAACTAGTGAAGCCTAGGGCTGTACAACACTCCTCTGCTTACCCCTTTGACAATTATAGGCATGTAGTTACTTTATTAAAGTACATTTTAAAACACATCTGCTCCGATTACGTGATATGCTGGGAAAAGCGTTAAACATGAATATGTTTTTCATAAATTTGAATTTATTTTACATAGTTAAATTTTATTCCGACGAAAGTTATAGGTAGTTTTCGATATATCGAATAAGGATCGTGTGGCCTAATGGATAAGGCGTCGGACTTCGGATCCGAAGATTGTGGGTTCGAATCCCTCCGCGGTCGAAAATTTTTTTCAAAAGTTTTCATCTTTGAATTGTTGGTTAACATTCCTATTGAAATTTTAACTGAAATCTAACCATACAATTATTGTAAGTTTTGTTCTTAATTGTTTGTTATGTAGTTGATAATCTACCATCCATTTATGGACTATATCGGGTGCCTCACTTTTATGGTAAATATGTATTTCAGTTACAACTCATACAATTCAAAAGGGTTAACAAATTACGAAAATATGTCTAATTATTCAATTTTTGATGAACGTTGACGCAGTTAGATTTATCTTAATATATGTATACTTGGATTAAAATACAATATTATAATGAAATAAATATTAATTTGACTAGTTTACAGAACATTACACAGGTACAACAAGTTTAAGCATCATATTTGAAAATGGCCTTCAATTTTTAAACATTGATACATAAATATTGGCTGTCAGTGTTTTGATGTTATCTAAATAAAAAAAAGCATAAAATAACACTACTTCTGTAATTTCCTGAAGGGGTAGGCAGAGGAGTGTATCACATTCCCACGATTCATTAGTTACGTTAAATATCCAAGTATGGAATAGGAGGTAAGCTAGTAAGCTTGGATATAGCCTCCTTGCTACTACTGGGAATTGAAGTTAGAGTAAGTCAATATTTTTTCATTTACCTGACCACAGAATCGAACGTAGGATTTCTTGGTCAGCAGTCGCGCTTGCAACCAATCGACTAACAAGGCAGTCTTCAAAAAAAAACTTAAAATTCGATGAAACTTTCTAGTACCTTTTCTGATGTGAAATATTGCAGCGCTCATACATATGCATTATGAATATGAAATTCTACGTATAATGCGGGGATCGGATACAAAATGTATAAGCGTTGCTTTATTCAATATCTCTTGAATGATAATGGACGATGCATTTGACTCTAACCTATTTTATATAGTGGACAAGATGTGTCCCGTAATTTTATTCCATAATGTTTAGCTACTATTTAAAACAAATTAATTTTTGCCGAGCTTAACAATTTTGAAAAACATATTTTGGTAAAGTATATCAAAATCTCTACTATTTGTTACAGTTCATCTAGAGACAGACTGGCCCATGCTATAGTTTTATTTATTTTTTTAAATAAATTATCACAAGGAATAAACGAAATAGCTTTTGTAATTTGTTGATTATGTTGAACTTTTAATATAATGATTGTATTGGGCAGGATTTACATTTTTTGTTTTTTTTCCTAGGATCTTCCTGAGTTCACACGCTTGGTGAATTAGGAAGGAACGCTTTAGGAATAGGGCCTCAGGACTAGGTATTTTATTAATATTATATATTCAGCTTAGGGCCCGTGAAATTTGGCCGGTCTTTTCATGGTATTGTTCAGTCACCAGTAGACAACCTTCGTTGAATAGGGCTCATACTATATTTCTCAGTAATTAGGGTGGTGAGGTTTCTAATATCTTTTCACTTTAAAATATATATACGCTCTCTAAGCTATTCAGAACTCATCTAGACAAACGGTCCAAGGCATTTTGAAGTTCAAAGCCAATTCTGAAACAAAAATCCTTGGTGTGCCTATAGTCTTGTAATAGTCTCGTTCTGGGAGCTTGGGTCTAAATCTTGCGTACATCTTTACAAAAATATGCGTTTAAAGCTTAACTATTTGTAACGGTAAACGAAAATATTCGAGGAAACCTGCGCATTTTTGAATTCTACAAAAAAAATTCTGTAAGGCGTGTGGAGTCTGCCAAGCCGTACTTGGCCAACGTGGTCCCCAATGGTGGTTACCCTTTCATTCTGGCAGGAGAGCCGTGTCCAACAGTGGAGTGATAAAAGAGTCGAAAAAAATGGCCGTAGTTCTGGTTCATCATAATTTTGCCTTTAGCTAAAAATAAGTTTTATCACCAATACAGTCGAGACCAACAGGTAGTAAAATGTATATAAATTCGTCGGTGGCATATCGATATAACCAGTAACTTGTCAGTGTGTTTGCATATCATGTTAAAAGAACATGCGGGAACTTTTCATCAATTCGATCTAAAGAAGAACATTTATTTGTAAGTTGGTTTTTATTAAAGTTTATTTTATAAGCGAGCAAGTTGAAAACTTACTACAAAATGACAAAGAAATGTTAAGTTTTCTAATTTGTGGTAATGCGAACAAAGCCGCGAGTAAAGTTAGTAGGGTCTGGATGTGGAAACAGAGCATGCGCTAAACAGAGGGCAGCACTGGATTATATTGATTTTCCCAGCCACTCCCTGGCGCTTATCTCGGGAACGGCAGTCTGGATTTTTCCGACGGCCGGAGTGCGTTAATGAGTTGTTCCGGTAATTTTTTTTCTTTACACAGCTAAAGCTAGTAATTGACAAATGTATGTGGTTGATTATAATAGTACAGTGTTGTTTTAGTTTGTGTTCCCGGAGCTTTTGAACCGGACTCGGATTCGGAGTCGTCTCTTCGCCGATCTACCGGCTGCGAAGCAGGGCTGCTGAGAAGACTTGGACTTCTAAATCTGTTAAGGTAAGTAACATGTAAAATACTTTCACTTAATTACATGAATTATTTGCTATAATCACACTATTAAAATTCAAATACGGGTTAGTAGTGAAAATATCCAGAAGTTTCTTAGCCATCCATAATTTTCTAGAACCATCGAAAGGGCATTACGATTAAAAAGGTTTTCAACTCTTTAATATTTTGGACCCCTGCCCTTCCTAGTTTGGCCCTGCTAGTTTTTATATTATTATTTTGCTGGTGAATGAGCGGTGCCATCTTGTTATGTGATTATGTAATATTTTGTGATGTTAACCAATGAAAATTTTAATTACTGGCTACATGACCTGCCATGAAATAAATTAATATAATTGATTTTCAGAGACTAAGAAATCATCAAGACGGCGCGCTTTTGGAATTGGTTGCTGGAGGGTTCATACCCTCGCCACCAGCAAGACCCCGCGACTCCACCACCATCGCTTATGAAGATTCTGCTGGAAGCTGTATTTCGGGCAGCCAAGACGCTTCGGATTTTGCCCCCAACCCGCCGTGTACCTGGATCGATCCCCATTCGCCCATTGATTGTAGAACCTGCAGTGGATCGGCGTTTATTATTTCCGCCGCGTCCGATTCCCGAAGAACGTCGCTTATTTGCACGTCGCCGGTTTATAGTGTCCATGCCTCACTTCTGCCGGCAGCGTGGATAAACTCTACGCTGTTCAAAATCTATTTATTGACAAGCCTAACATCTGTACCCTACACCTTTCCTTTAGTATTATCATCAAGACACTTGGAATAAGTTTGTACATTAATTCTATTCAGTTACTAAAATTCTATCAAGTCGCCATCTTTACAGTCGTCCTCACTTATCAATCATTTCTGCCTCAGGTCAGTATTGCTCACACACTACTGTAAAGATTATTTCAACTCCTATTTATCTAGTCATTTCATAATTACCATATATTGGAAATTCTATAATATTGTAATTCTTAAACATACTTTACTTTCCAGGCTGGTCCACAATCAAATAAAACATGAACGATACATTGCTCTGTAATACGCAGTTAGACGGGAGAAAGGTCACGGCGAAGCATTACTTCATGGAATTGAAATTAAGATCACAGCAAAATCCCATCAAAATACCACTGATATCACGACCTTATGCCAACCAACGCAGACGAAACACGTAAGTAAACAAAACATCTCCAAAATGATAATTAATGAAACTTAAAATTGTACACTATTACTTTACCATTCAACTTTATTGTTATAGGTGCTTTCCCCATTATATCTGAAGAAAGAATAAGGTGTAACATCGCAAATTAATGTTACTCAACTTCGTGCTAATCAACATCGTGCTACCCGACTCCGTGCTACTCAACATCGTGCTACCAAACATCGTGCAACTCAACTTCGTAATGGTCAACATCGTGCTGCTCAACTTTGGCTACTTCATGCAATTATTAACCGGGCTCAAATTAGAATCCATTCAATGGATATAACTGTCGCTTCCGTTGTTAGTAAAATGTAAAGAAGTATATACGTTTAAAACAAAAAATGGCGTAGATTATAAAAATAATTATACTAGGTTAGCCTCTCATACTCCATGTTTTCGTTGAATATTTCCTGTTCTTAGGGTTATGCATTAACATACCAGCTCTTATTTAGTTATACCTATAGACACCATGCTTACATTATATGATGTTTGTTGTATTTTTTATGTTGGGAAAGTTTTTAAACGAATTAGGAAATATAATATCTTAAAAACAGAAACGTAAAATTCTAATCGGCTTAATTTGACTTGAATAAAATGTTAGTAATATTTATTCAAAGTTTCGCATAACTTTATAATTGAACTACAATATAATTGAACTACAATTTACAATGTGACTTAATTATGAATTGGATACAAATTTTACATCGTCATGGAATTCTCTAATCGGTTGCATTCGGCAAGCATAAGTTTTTAAAACCTTAAATCCTTAAAACACCGTAATCATCCAAAACTGCTCATTTCAAATACTTCTTGGGCTTGTCAATATTTTCTTCCTTTAGTGGGCCGTGGGGCCGCGGCATAGAATACGTCCCCCCCCAGTCTTGCCCGTGGGCACCGTAAGAATCGGCTGAGGGACCGTCCTAGTCAATGACCACCGATTGACGTCCAACATATCGCTCGTCAGAATTACACTGGGTTGTCTCTTGCTCGCTGAATATTTTCACAGGCTATTCAGTTGGCAAAGGACAGCCGTGATTTTGATGACCGATTTGTTGGTGTATATAGTGTACATATAGTTAGGCTAGTTGTAGGTCGGGCTAGGAGGTATGAGCTAATCTTTATTGTTCCGGTTGGCTCACATCTCTTTTTGCCACTGACTTTGTAACTATCGTCTTTTATGGTAGCTACAATTTCAGCCAATGGTTTTATATATATTTCAAAGTATTTCGGAAATTTGTAAATATAGTGTTAGACGAAATGCGTTGAAGTATGTATTTTACTGAAACAATAAAGGTACTGTTTAAAGGTACACTTGTACAGACGCACTGGTAATTTACCAAGCCATTTGGTAGTCGTCTTCCACGACACAGTCGCGAACAGTAACCGTTTCGGTAAGATACGTACTAAAGGAACGTAGATCAAAAAGTTATATAAATTATACAATTTATTTGAAGCACTCGTTAAACCCACTATCTTTAATACAAGATTATGATCGAGGTGGTTGTTACTAAAGTAAAAAGTTTAACAACGGATTAAAAGAGTTTGTTAGTCAAGTAACATACCTAAAAGCGAGCTATTAATGTTTGAAATCAAGCCTGAAGAATTTAATTTCAGTTTTAGATGCAAAAACTAAGTGATTGTGATTTAAAAAACGTGTACGTATATCAGAGCACCTTTGTTGTAATTTCTGTTCACGTTTTTTGATAATAATACTTGACACCTTTTTAAATATATATGTCTGTTGGAAATTACTTATTTGAATATTATGCAGTAAATATCTGGATGAAGAAGAATTCTGAAGTGTCCTTTTAAAGAGACAGGATAAATCTAGGAAAGAGAGACATATTTTGGTATATTGAGGAAAAGTCGGTGACTTAGGGATACTATGACAATATTTGACACTACTGAGAACTTATGTACCTATATGAAAACTGGTCACAGTAGTAGTTAAAAAACAATTATAATTCCTTTATTTATAGATAAATTAATGTTAATAGCTTAATTAAATGTCGTAGATTCTTTATTTCAAGGCACTAATCATCTAAACGTTTTTGTATACAATTCTACATATTAAGTCTGTCAGGCTTTCACATATTGCCACAAATGGCATTTTGTACAAATATCCATTTGGGCAGATTGCACAAATCAATGCTTTTCCTATGTTACTTAATTACTCGTATACACGTGTGTAAGTGTTTATAATATCACCGTAGTTAGATATAGTCAGTGCTCTACTTTTAAGTTTTGAATTTAGGATTACAAACTTTTTGAAGTTTAGTGTAGGATATTTTCCGACTTTATCATGGTATTAAAAATATTAATATCCCAAAAAAATCATTTAAACAATTAACATATAATCTTATATCATATAATCTTGCTTCATCATATCATAATTATAATCTTGCTTTTTTTTACACATAATTTTCAGCATGTATTAAAATGTTCTATTTTCCTGTAAAATGTTATGCAAATAATACAAATGAATAATTTTCGTTGACTTTCACATTTCCTGTTATATTTAATACATTAATATTTCGTGTATCTTGCATGTCACATATACCCAACGAAGTATTATAGTATTTTATTTAAAATGTCCAAATAACCAATATCACCTTTGACGTCTTGTGTTATATTTCACTAATTGTTAAATCGCGACAAACATTTTATTGCTATAGAGTCTCAACTAAAACGTATGTACATATATACAATAATCAACTTATGATAAAGGTTTGTTATACTTCCGAGCTAATTATTGTGTGTCCTGTTCTCTGTAGCCGATGAAACTTTGCCTTATGTTAAAGTTAACCTACAACTTCGCTAACTATGTTATATGTTAAAGTATGTTAAAGTAAAGTATACTATGTTAAAGTTAACCTACAACCTAGGCAATTAACTTGGAGATTGCGTGCTACATATATTTCAGGAATTAATATTTTCTGTACTTAATTTCATTAATTTACTTTCCACAGGCAACATGTGAACAGTAATTGACCATGAACAACATAGTTGTAACATTGTGTGTCCTTTTGTTGTTAGTACATAGATAGGAAATATTTCATTGATGTTCTATTTAGCCTAATATTTCCTAATAGACTAGTAACTTAAGAGGTTTTGTCTACGAGAGTGTTATTCACATATTAATATTTTGTCTAATTTAATTGTTAGATTATGACAAAAAACATTATTGATGTTACATTGAATCCAAATTATTGTTGACTGAGTTTTAGATGTAATTCAATCTATTCGTCGACTTTATATTATATGAATGTGGAATAAAATAAAGGAAATAACAGAATGTTTTATTTATATTCACGGTCGTTTTTTGTATTAGTCATATCAGAGGCTTTTATTGAATGAATTAACTCTATACATATCGACATACATACTACTGCATATTACTACTATATCGTCTTGCATATTGATAGCAAAGGATAGTTAGTATAATTATGTAAGCAAAGAAAAATAAATAATTATATATGTCCAAGTGCTGAGGGGTTTTTATGATGCCGACTCTATGACCGTCCAAGTACAGGATCAGCGATCTCAACCTATCCTCCTGCAACAAGGAGTCAGACAAGGGGACGTTATTTCCCCCAAATTATTCACTAATGTCCTGGCGGATAGTGGAGACTGCGACTGGTGGAGACTGCGACTTGGCAAACGTAGTGTAGGATGCCCCCCAGCTAGGCGCAGTGACGATATACGCAAAGTGGCTGGCAGAGGTTGGTTGTGAAGAGCTGAAGATCGTGGCGTGAGGTGCCATCGAAAAGACCTATGTCCAGGTCCTACGGACAGGAATAGGCTGATAATGATATTTATTAATAAGATAAAACTTGAATGATACTTGTTTACATGTTTAGCCTGACAAATAGACATGTACACCACCTGATCTTTAGTGAACAACGTCGCCTATAAACATTAGTAATTTTGCATCAAAAACCGCCACAAGACCGGTGGTTGTGGTAGAAACCTCATTATTTGGCGTTAATTGTGATTAAAATTGGTCGTTTTGTGTTAGAGATGACTATTTAAAATTTTCGCACAGAACCGAGCTAAAGCCTTTGCGACGGCGCAGTGGTGCACTTCCTGTGTCGCCAGTTCAACAAGTAAATTATGGACACTATTTTGTTTTATGAAACATCGATATTTGTTTCGATTAATTATGAATAAGTGTATTGTTATAATAACTCAACTTCGACGTTATTAAATAATGTCTGTACTTGTGAATTCACGTGTTTTGAGTTGTCATTGTTTTGAGTATTCATTGGTTTTGTAAACAAATTCTAAATTTTTTATTAGTAAAATCTTAACAGAATTTATAAAGCTAAAAACATTTCTAAATAAATATGACTTAAAAGTATATTCGCACATACGCTTTCAAAAATTCTTTATATTAAGTTAATATAATATAAATCGGGATTATGATTTTGGGCTATAATATTATTTAAAAACAATTCATGATTAGTTATGTAAGTAAAAATGTAATAAGTTATTTTCTAACAAGATCTTTATTTAAAGAGAAGCTTTTTACGTATTGTATTATAATTATTGCTTTCTAGTGGATTGATATTTATTATAAGGAGTAATATATAATAAAGGTTGATTTTGTTATTTTGAACAGATAATATTTATTCTTCAACTAACGCCGTTTTATAGTATTGACACCACAATACGCTTTGTCAACTTCATACATACTATATATAATACTATTTCTTTCGTAACGTTGAATTTTATCCGTTTATAAATGTTTTATTGAAATTTGTATGCCATTATTGAATCATGTCATAATGAAGTGTCATTGTACAATTAAGTCATGTGACAGAAGCCTTAGGTTTAGTCGAGAGCTAAAACGCATATATTTACTATAAATCGCTTTAGCTCGTGTACCGATTTATATCTCATAAACATATACCTCCGTATCATCATCATCATCAGCCTAATTCAGTCCACTCCTGGACATAGGCCTACCTATGTATATCAAACTAATAATGTTGTTTAATGAAGCGAAATGATTACTGTACAAATAACCCAAAATACTTTAATTGTTATTTAAAGGTATATAACGATGTTACGTTAACTTAAATAATTGAGTTTTAGAAATATTTTATGAATATAGAATTAGAACATGGCAACAACATAATTCAGGATGTCTCCAAGTTTTTCCACGCGCTTATATTCACTATTGCTTTCTCATTTTACCCATATGGCAGAACGGGACCTCCATATGGCGGCGCTGGTGGACTGCGTCAAGAGAATCCGGCGGCTATCGATTTTTGAAAAGCTCTACGACCAGTCTAGTCAAAGCTGCGGTGAACCATTCGCGGGTGATTTATTTTTATTTATATAATCTTTTAATATTTTCAAATTGTTTTAGTTAGTGTTATTAAACATATTTAGATTATTTTTAGTACGTTTTGTAAGATTTTGTTTGTTTAATCATCAGCATCTGCTGCCTTCAGTATATGAGTCTCATGTAAGTTCAAACAATTTAACTTTCTCAGTTCAACAATCTATTAATGTTATCACAAATATTTTATTTACATTATTAATTCATTCCATCGTACGATACGTCCATTTTACGATCATAAATTAATTTTTCGTAGTACCACGTCCAAAAACATTGGCCGCCATTTTACTAAGAAAAATCGATGAGCTTTCTAAAATGAAATGATGTCCAGGAACCCTTTAGTTATAGAGTACTCATCAATCATTTCAACGTTGGACTGTCTATATAATAAGACTTCTCTGTATTTTACAGGGGCATTTAATATTTCGAAAACATGATGCCAGTACGTGATCAGGCCGCACGGCCCATGCGGCCGCGCCGTCGTTTCCGGCAGAGGCAAGCATGTTACGCGTCTCGGTCACCGCTGAAAACTCTCGTAGACATCATGGTGGATTCCCTTCGTGGTGGATATCCAGAACCACCGCTGGTCCCGATGAACGAAGAAGCTGCAGCGTCAGTTCCCCCCCTATTTGACGCTAACGAATTTGACGATGAAAATTTGGATGCAGACCTAGAACAGGAACTATCTGGAGCTCCCTGCACCTCTGACACTTGTGTCTCAGATGACTCAGAGGATTCTTCAATGACCTGCATTTCAGATACTGATAGGGAATCTTTCCGTAGCGAAACCAGCACTAGTACTTATTCCACTGACGGCTCAGATGAGGATTCTTCATCGTCTTCCTCTTCAGGAAAACTACAGGAACTGACCCACAGCCTGGGTACTGCTCTGTATTCTGCTTTGGATATGGATGAGGACACTGAAATGTCTTTCCTTTCGGGCAGCTCGCGCCCATCTTCTCACATGCCGACCCGCGCGGGCTTTTACCTTGAGCGGACAGGTGATGACAATGGAAATTCTCATGCTACCGTTGAACAAAATTCCCAGTATGGAAATCCTGCTGGCTATTACATGGAAGGTAATGGTGAAGCCGCTTCGGGCTACTTTGATCAGGGTACCAATCAGGATACCGATCAAATACATGGATACATTGGTAGACCTGCTGGTTACTACCTTGAAGATAGATCTGAGACTGCTGGACCTTCATATGGATTAAATGTTGGACAAGAACAGGGCCATGTTTCGACTCCAGCTGGCTATTACATGGAAGGTGGTTCTCATTCACCCAATTATTTGGGAGATGAAGATAGAGAGCCAGCACTCGCTCCTGCACTCCTTGGCTATTATGTGGAACGCACAGATGACCTCGTTTCAGCTTTCCACGCTAGAAACAGTGGCCAGCAGTCGGCAGATAACAACGCGTTTGTAATGTCACTGCACAATCTCCCTTAAATCCGTAATCCCTCTTACGTATTTAGGCGATTTTTGGTTAAGACTTTTCAAATAGGGCAGAACTTCTACGCTCAAAATTTTATTTTAATTGTTTAAGTTATTATGATAAAATTTGCTATTTTGTTGAGAACATTTCACTGGTTTGGGGTTAAAGCTGTACAATATTTTGTCTGTAACTTTGAGTGTAAAATGTACGATCGATCCATTATTACTTCTTCACTGTTATAATGTAATTCAAATTAGAAAGTAAAAATTATTTAGGAAAATTTTTAAAATTACATCTCGAATTATTTAGTTAAATTTCATTGTTTTGTATAATTGATAATTCTTCACAACAAATTAGTTTGGATAAAGGGTGATTGAAAATGTCTTTTTCATGAGATGGTTTAGATCTAGAAAAGAGAAAATATTTTGTTATGCATGAGAACAATTTTTGAAAATTAATTTTAAGGACACAAGTATGTTTTCGGATTAGATGTAAAGAATGATTCCTTCGTAGATGTTTTCAATGTTCATAATATTTTAGTAATAAGAAAGCATTGTATAACAAGTCTTGAAGTTTCTGTCTTAGTTATCGTATGCTGAGATTATATTACAGCTGTTTATATTAGAAATGAGTAAATACAATAAATATGTATTCCTTTTATTAACGTCATAATCAATATTGTAGAATATCTAAGATTTCTAATTCTTGTTGTTATGATAACGTAATTTTATCAACTTTCAAACTTAGCTATATTGTGTGCCAATCGACAGCAACACTAGAAGATTTTAAAATATTTACTCATCACATATTTTAATGAATTCTATGTGTTATTAGATGTTAAAGATCAAATAAGAAAACATGTAATCATAGAATTAAGAAATGGATGTCAAATAAAATTTCAATAAATGGACAAATTAATTTTTATTTTCCCCTAAATTAAATTTTATAACTTAGTTATCATATGACTCACTTGACCAAAATATACCTAATGAGAGTTTGATTAAATACAGTAAGAATAAATATTCTATTAAATTTAATCTCTCTAGGTTTCTAGACTCTACCTAAACCGATCTCACTACTCGAAGCCTATATACATATTTATACCTAATAAGAGCTTGGTCGAATAAAGTATGAATAAAGTACCATTAAATGTATTATGTACTGATATATTTTAATTTCTTATTGCCCAAGTGCCTTTTTTTAGATATTCAAGTCGAAACTGCTAACTCTATCTTGTCGATCTTTGGGTTAAAGATCGGTCAACCATTAGTAAATAACACATGTTACTTAAAATACTAATTGATCATTACACTTTGAAACGGTAAACAAAAAAAGTTCAAACGGATAAGATTACAGAAAGGGAAATAATTAATGTATAAAGTGATGTATGGAATGGCGCGAAACAACTATTTGAATGGGTAAATATAAGCAGTTTCTATATAACTACTGCGGATGTTTGTGAATGTTGTGAACCCCTAATTCATTCGGGGTTCTCAATTTTCAATTTCGAGGTACACAGATTATAGAGATTGCACTTCACGCATGCGCGAGCCCTCCGTATTAAGCGCGCGCCCTTCAATTATTCAGTTTCGCAACAGACTATAAATCCATCGCGTAACAGCGTTAAGCCGCCTAAACAGCTATTGTTGCAAATATATTTCGACGTTGCTATCAATTCCTATGAATTGTTTAATATGCCTATGATTTATGGTAGTTTCGAAGTTTAAGATCTATTTTGTGTATTTTGTGTAATAGCGCAGGTATGAAGTAAGCCTTGAACGTTTATAAACCAAGAATCGTCATTCGTGTTTACTTGAAAAAAAAAGAAAGAAAGCAGAATAATTCAACATGACTCCCAAAGCAATTGTAGATTATCCTGCAAGGATCGAGCGAAATAATTACGGAAACACTTTTTGGCATATTAAGGACGTATTTGAATGAACCTAAGTAGTGATTGGAGTTATGTTTTGAGATATATGCTAACTACGTATCGTTCTAACTCTTTAGGGAAACAAAAGTATATTTTGCATCTCTGAAACTCAGCAGCTGAACGTCACGTGTGCCAACAGCCTTAGACACATTATGCGTCACAATTTCTAACAAATGAACTCACACTGGGAGCACTCTAGCGCCCCCTTAGGAACTTGGTGTGACACTATAATTTAGCAACAATATTTTTTTAATTGTGTATATGAAATAACAAATTTAAAGGCAATGTTATGAATTATCATTTCTTGAAACTATATTTGGCTGTTATTTGGCGGTTCTTAAAATTAATGATATTACTTACTACTTGAATATTTTTTTAAATATTTATATTATTAACTGTGGATAACATAACAGCAACAAGTAGATCGCGAGCCATTTAACAAGAACGACGAAAACTGGCAAGTGATGTTTTGTATCGCACAGTGCTGCCATTTTAGTAAATGAACTAATTGGTGAGGTGAGTAACAAAACTAATAATCTTATATCACTCGTAATATGAAACAAGCTGGTACTAGTATTCTGTTTCTAAACTAAATACAAATACTACTAATACTACTAAATAACATATAATATGATAAATAATACAACAATTTGAAATTTGAAATTATGTAAGCCACATGACGTGTTTCAAATAGTGTCTTTAAAAAAATATGACAGTATACATTTTTAATATTATTTTATAAATAAAATTTTGCAAATATGTAACAGTATCTGGCAAGACCATAATGAACGTCACAAGTGACGTTTTCGTGTTGACACCAATTGGGTAACCGTTTTTAGCCGCCTTACTTTGGACCTTGGGCATGACAACACTACCGAAGTTTGCCGGCATATATTATTGATTTTTCTCAAGCGTCCATTTCGGTACTCCTGTTCGCCGGTGCGGGACAGAAGCGTGATTTATTCGATTTGTACGCGATCAAGGGCTTCGATTGTGTATCATACTAAATTCCTCAGTGTGTTAAGTGAAATTACTGTTTTATCTGAGCTAGCAGAAGAAGGTAGCGCAAAGCTACTTTAATTTCTTTGGTAAGTAATTTCTATGATGTTTTACGTTCTAATGTACAAAATCATAATATTTACTTATATTCGTTAACAATTACTTTGATATGTGTATCTCTTTGTGTAAGTAATACTTATAAATGTAGATACTTTTTGATCTGTATTTTGAAACAAAAACAATAGCTTCCTCGTTCCTAACAACAACTAACACAATAAATAAAACTTAAAAAGTAAACAATCTTAATGTATCTCTATATATTAAAATGCTTGAAATGAATGATTAATATTTAATCAAGTTTTATTGGACAAATATATCAGTTCTTTATATCAAATTATTTATTAAATGTAATTATCTGCTATCAAAGGAATTTATGTAAAATTAACTGGAACAACTCAATACTTTGTAATGAATTTCAAATATAAAACGTACGTAAACAAACTGAACCATTAATATATGAAAAGAAGCAAATAAAATTTTTCATATAAATATAATAAAATATTTATAATAGTGGCAGTAGGCTGGTAACATCTGTCGCAGAACCGATAGCCGCTGGAGCAGACGTGTTCTGGAGTGGAGACCGCGACTTGGCAAACGTAGTGTA
>DWDT01001880.1:0-14827 GCA_018245595.1 Microceris scylla | reverse complement strand
GAAACCAGGATTTGCTTTTTCACTGAGTGAGTGAGGTTTCCGGAGGCCCAAATTCCCTTCCCCTTCCCCTTCCCCTTCCCCTTCCCCTTGTATCATATTTTCGTAACAATCATAAAGTATACAGGCACACTTGTATCGTAATCATATTATAGCGTACAACTAGTCGGTTAATGACTGCTTTGATGAATCAACGTATTAGGGAGGTTTGTACTTCTGTGTTAGTTTCGTCACTGCTACACAATACTTTTATTTGAATGTTGTTTTGTTTTTGTATACATACTTACTTTGAGATCAAGGTTAGGAAGGCAGAAGAAGTTATTCATAATAACGTTCCAAGGTTCGTAAAAAACGATGAGTATTTATTCAGTACTTATTTCACTTCTTTTACTAGTGACCTTCAATAGCATTTCCATAATTTAGATTTTACGAATATATTTATGTGCCTACATAAATATGTACATATGTTTATACCTAAACTTGCTTTTGCTCTATGACCACGAACGTAGCACGTGTCAAGTAATATGATTTAGGACTATCGGATTTTGTCGTATCAGAACACTGTCTCGTTTATAAATCTAAAATTAACATCGGCTCAATATTTACAAGCTTTGAGCACTCGGTTAGCATCAACAGGCTACTAATCTAGACTGACAACGGTGACCGGTGGAGTTTAACATCTTCAATGAGCACAGTGTGTGATATCTCCTAAATATAGGTTAGCTGGTTAATTTTCGGTTTCGGTTGATTTCCTTTTAATCGTCATCCTTTTCATCACAGCCTTCGTTTATTTGAAAGTTTTGTATGGAATTTGGAACGGGCAAGATTTGTTAATAATAAATTATAATGTCCATTGTTATTATGGAATGCAGCTTTATATGTGTTTATCCAGACGGTCAATTTGCGTAGGTACTCTGTTTACAGTTGAAATAAATTAAAATATCTTTTAAAATTAAACCGTGTTTATTAAAATTCCGTTAATTAACTCTCATCGTTATGTGCGTGATGTTTTAAATTTATTACGGAGATATTCAGAGTTCTATCTTTTAAACGCTCAAATTGTACTTCACGGTGCTCGTTCGTCCGTCAATTTATGCTTCGTTCCCGATTCTAGACACTACAATAAATCTTTTAAATGTCTCACTGACGAACTGGCAGAGTCGCGCAGAATGCACGACAATAATTTCATGTCAATCCATTCAATGTTAATAATGTGATCGTTATGTGCGTCAGGTTCCAATGCTGAACCTTGCACAATTTGTTTAAATAACGACCGCTAGCATTCAAAATGTAATCATCGAAGGCGCCAATTTCATCTATTGTTTCTCTACCTTTAACTATATCGTCTCTATCCGGCTGGTGATCTGCCAAATGGCCGAAACTATTTTTAGTACGGCTTACAGTACCGTCTGGCTAAGTATCTATGCAGCTTTGTTAATTTAATATGACTTCTTTCTGATGTATGGCCAGTTACGGTTCGTTACACGGTTTTGTTGGGAAATTTGAGTACAATTTTATCGTTGAATTTCAATCGGTTTTAACTCTGACGCTCTTGGTAATAAAGGCTACTTTATGTGATATAACGACCCAGTAATGATGATTCTATATTTGTATCAGCTCTTTACAGAACATAAAGTAGTACATGTGTTGCCATCGCGAAAAGTTGTACCTTGTTACCGACCGACTTGTTACCGACCGTTAGTCAATGTTCCTTGCCATACATTTATATCTATCTTAATACATTAATAGCAAATTTTCATTTTCAATGCTAGTCTTAAGTTATGATAAATAAATGTTGTGCGGTTTTTTTTTTGGAAGACAGACTATCTTTGAACGAATTTTGCAATTCCTAGTCACAGCGATCGCAGTGGAGAGAGAAACTGTTGACATTAGAATAGCCTATAATTATGATTTCAAACTTACTGAATAGTTTTTTAAAGGTGTTACACTTCAGTCGCAAATGAGCGTATTATTCCTTTCATGATATTTTCTGCTCACTTCAACCACAACATTCGCCGCTAATATTATCCTCCAACACTATCAGAGCATCTTTATTAAAATAAAAGCATACTCACATTCTCATTTAAAGAACTCGTTAAATATAAAATGAATAATTTTCTCGGGTATGTTATCTTGAAAATACTTAAAGGCTGAACAAAAATCGAAAGCAGTATCGCAATATTTCATCGATACCTCGAACCAGTCTCCAAACATATTATTATGCTGCTGGCGACCCGCTTCAAATCAATGCCAACGTCATCGATTGCGGCCATTACGCAACGGTTGCGCGTGCGCCACCCTCCCCTCCCCCCCACTTTCACCCTGGCTGGCCTTGCGCGCCGCTACTTTCGCTCCATCTTATTTCAATTCGTACGTAGATACGTTGTTACGCGAGTCAGCTTATTTCATTATCGATATACTCGTACATATGATTATGCAGTGGCTATCCATACGTTTTTTAATTTATATTACCGCTATTTAACCAGGTTTGATATAATAGACATATAGCAATATATTGACGGAATCATTCAGGACTTTTCGACAAATATTAATGAAATAATTTCGATATTTTTGGAAGGGTTTACTTATTAATTATTAATTATTGCCTAATATTTTTTTAATAAAACCCCATAACAATATACAACTAAAAGTCGTTAATTTCGAAGGCATCTTATTAATTATCTGTTACACATAAGTAGGTATCTACTAAATAAATTATCAATACTCTCATGATGTGTACATACTGCTTATCACCAAACAAGATTTGAGCACCATAAATATTACGGCTGTTCGAACCTCGATTGGTCTTTATCGTTACTTTCGACGTTTCGCGAGTACGGTGTTCACACGGATCCGTTGAGTGGGAGAGTTGTTTATAAACACCGCATGTTATGACATTCGTTAACAGCGGCGCGGCGGGCGATTGTGTAATCGTATCTATAATGAATTGCAAGTTCTTGGTTGGAACAGGTTGTTTGCTGTGTTTCAAAAGGAAATTTCTTAGGGACTGCACTACATCTGCTAAACGATCTTTCTCATGTTACTAATGTTCGGCGGCATTATTTTATTGACGCTCGCGCTTTGCCTTTCTCATAAAATTATTGAAATACATGTTACAGCCGTTGCAATTCTGGTTAAACGTAGAAATGCAAGGGAACGCACCTAGAAGTTTAAATAAACTTTATCAAGGGTGTTACACGGAGTAGCGTGTTATTCGTCTGCTTTAATTCCCCGCCTACATCGATGTTTGTAGTGGTACTTTATTTAGTCGCGCCGTCAAAGTGTGCGCGGCCCATAATTCATACTAGTCCATAATTTATGGAACTGACCGCACGTTGCCACGAACACGTCTAGTGTTATATGTCAAATAGAGGTATTAACTTGGCGGTTGATGTTATGGTTTGTTAAACTGTAGGTCAGATATGAGGTGTACTTATTATGAAATTGAAGTATGCGGTCCATAACAAAAAAAATGTATGGAACTCCCTATCAAGCATCGTTTTGTCAAAATCAGCTTAACTAATCGAGTGGCCCATGGTTTTTATGAACTTCCTTTTAATACTATATTAATTGTCGACAAGTCGTCATTCAAAACATGATTTTTAACAAATTTATTAGGTCATTCGAATCACCTGCCTCGTTGGTCGAGTGGTTGCAAGCGCGACTGCCGATCGTGAGGTCCTGGGTTCAAATCCCGGGTCGGGTACTATTAGATTTTTCTAACATACGATTTCTATTAGTAACTCGTAGTTTGGATGTGTACCCGGTGTATGGTAATATGCTCACCACCTATTCCATTGTGAGACTTAAACGTAACTGGTTAAACGTGGGGGTGTGATTATAGACGTGGGATTATAGGCGCGAAATTACGGTTTTTTTTAATTGTATGAAATTTTGTGGACTTGAAAGTCGAGTAAGGTCCCTATAAGATTTGAATCCACAAATGGACCCGGTAGCTGGCGCTGCAGTCGGTGAGATATTCAAAAATGATGACTGAACCGTAGATTCGTTAGAAGAAATGCAGTAGCAAAATTTTAATAAATGCATGCTTTTTCGGGCAGAACGATGTCTGCCGGGTCCGCTACTACACACGCCCACGCGCACGCGCACACACATTCATCTATTACAGCTAAGCTGCTTAATTATATATATGTATATACTACAGCTAAGTCGGGGCTACGAGGCTTTAGAATATACTATACAACACTAACAACACTTAAACATTTGGAAATTATAAAGTATACATTTTAAGCCTTTATTTACCCGTACACGTTATTTTCGTTCTACATCATGTAACGGTACGTACGCTACGCTTGTCACCTGTCAAATGTTCCCTTTTAAAATGCTTTGTGAAATTTGAACACAAATTGTTGGATTTAGTTAGGCGAAATAATATTATTAGCCGCTCCTATTATTAAAAGTGGGACGATAGCTGTTAACCTAATTTTAGTGAAATTGTGAAAATATCATAGTTTCTCACAAATTCGTTTGAAGGAAAATTTTGTATGTACATTTTTTTGTGAAACAATCGGTGTTTTATGGTTAAAGTCATTCCCGTCTACGCCTCTGCTGCAATTGACAAGAAGTGGATCCGCGTTGATTATAAAATTAGTTCGGTTATTGCGAAAATTCTTACTTGAGCCCTTGAGTCTCCTTACTAACCTGTGCAGAACTCAATCATTAAACTGTGATTGTTAGGTGGTGAATCATTAATAAACAATTAGTACATTTAAATTTGTTCTCGGTGTAGAATAATTACATCATCTTCCTTATCTTCTCACCTTTTGTTCGACATTTAACTTGTAGAAACTACCTATTAAATAAAAAATACCTATAAAATTTGCTCATTGCTGCGCACTGCCTTCATTACAAATAAAATACCTCTTGAATTACTAGATAAGTAAAAACATAATCTCAAGTACCTACACAAAATTACGATGAGACTTATTTTGTGCACCGCGGCAAGAGTCTTTAATGTAGATTAAAACTCTCTTACTGGCCTTCTCAATATTATCGCGTAAGTATAAGCCTTTACCTTGCAGCAGCAGTGATAGCCTAGTGGTTAAAAAATCAGCCCCTCACTTATACGCCACCAAAAAAGAATTACCTCCGCGAGCCAGCGCTGACGTGAAAGACTAAACAAATCTGTTTATGTTTTACTGTGCCTCTATTTATTGTGACGGTGCGGTGGTGAAATGCAAGTGAAGTATACTAAAAAATTCAAGACGCTGCTCAAAGGAACTACATATTCCACGCGACGAAGTCGCGGGCAAACGCTAGTGCTTTATAAAGAGCAACATACATACATACACAGTTGCATAGTAGTGGAACCATGAAAGATATAAATCAAACACTTGTTTAGCCACTTAAATATGATGCTCCATTAAGTATTTCGAACTTAACGTAACGCGACAAGCAAATCGCGTATGAAAGACGAGTTATAAAGCACATTATATGTGTTTGTTTGCGATACCACATTTAGTACGCAAAGCGAAATATTAAGCATCGATTTAATTTAAGCAGTTTCAAGTGTTCCTGTATGTATGTATTGCTACGTCAATGGTTTTAATTCCATTGAGTGGACACGGGTATTGTCGGATATGCAACACTTGGATGCAATCGAATTTCATGGCGGCTGCCAAATTGCAAATTAATTTATCGTTTCTCGAAAATCCATCACATTTCCACAACATAAAAGCAATAAATTTTCCGGAAGCATAGTTTATAATTTTATATTACTTATATCATGGCCGCTACGTAAAAGCTAAAAGAATTTCCCAGTCACTCATATTTTCTCAATCTATCCTCTAATAAATTTGACAGTTATAGATACTGTTTCGAAACATAGCCGTTATGTATTTGACTTTGAGCTTATATCGTATATGAAATAGTGTAACTGCTCGTATTAATTTAATGTGAAATATCAGGAAAACATATTATCACCTTTTTTAAATCGTCAGTGATATCGTAGGATCACTTCAGTTCTGACGGATGGACAGTAGGACGGCTTCTAGGGAAAACTAGAGGGTGTCACCAGGCATTTTAAAAATGACTCTGCTAGAATAAAGTATTTTTATCAATAGATAGTCCGATATTCTACTGATTTGAGATGCACTATTTCAATTTTAAACATTTACTTTTGGGATTTTTATATACTGTGCCACAGTCACGGTATGTTAGATGATGTCTATCTTTTTATTAACGAAGAAAAATCAGATTGAGGTAGATATATGAAAGAGGTTACACCGGACGAAATAAATCCATCTGATCATATTGGCACGGCTGCAATACTGGCAGCATGAGTAATGAAATTGGTATAATTCAAACAGATCGTAATTAGGATCGATTGTTCGAGCGCGCTGTACGATAGCGGATGCTGTAAACAGTAGGTCTTAAGGAGCTTTGTTTGCTCGACACGATCCGATTTTCCATTTCATTACAATGCCTCGCCTCTGGTTCTTACCGTCATTTGTGGTACTTGAAAAGCGGTTAACGACTTCCTTTCTTGGGAGTGGCCTTAAGTACATGTCTGCAAATTTGATAAAATGTTACCTTGATGGAGGTAAGAGGATGGAAAATGTAATATGAAAAACATATACATATGTATATCTTGAGTGCCATCGACAACATGCCCAAAGAAAGACACACAAATGATCCAGTCTCGCAACAAAATCGAAATGTATCGTTAACATTTGAGATCTAGCTAGTACTAAAACATCCTCAGACTATCGTTTAACTTCTGGTAGTGTCGGTACTTTTTAACTTATTTTGTATTTTTTTTGTGTTTTAAATTATTTCCTGTCTAAAATTTGTTCACCACATTAATATTAATATCATAGCATAACATTCTATCGTAATTATTTATTTTAATTACATTCACAATATTTAATCTACTCAGCTCTAGCAGTCGTTTCTCATGAATATTATTTACTTAACCATTCAGATCTTACCTCTTAACCTTAACCTTCTTCACATTTAACATAATCTTCCACCATTAATATTACCGTAACTTTATATTCGTATCGTCATGTAGAACATTCGCATGAAAGATTATTATATGTATAACAACCTGTATCGCTGTCCATTTGAGAGTTGCGATTCTAGCAGCAACTAACTAAACAATTACATTGTTTGTATTAACATTAATAGTAAGTATGTTTTTAGTTACTTGTATTAAATAATATGAGTATATTCCTATATGGGGTTCATGGGCGGGTGATGCGCAATATATGGCTACAGAAAAAGAACAGCCACTCTGCCACTCCTCGCCAATTCCACTCTCACCTACTCCTGTTGAACCCTGTTACGTCGAAGGACCTATCATCGAGATTGTGGTTACCAATCCCTTTGCAGACATATGTCGAAAAGCATATGGGCAGTAGAGGAAAAGAGATCATCGCATTTGTAATGTGGCATTTTTTATTTTATTTAAATAACTACTGGAATTTCTACCCTTTTGTCTACGGACAACAAATAATTAGATGTTCTTGTCAAGAGATAAACAACTCGTGTTCAATTAGAACCTCTTAACTTCTACGGACCATTATACAATCGGTGGTTTTACGTCACCAGACATCTGTGCGGATTCCGTACTGTTTACGTTGGCCGTTAGTGGTTAGCCGTGAGTGCATACTAAATCGTGTCAATAGTAAAATCTATAACGGTCTATTGTACGCTTGCTATCTTTTTTGTTTTTGGCACCGTGTCTGCTGGTTATTCTACTATGTAAATGAAAGGGATAGATATATTAAAGTGAGATACGTTTTTCGCTGATTTCCTAGTCTTCTTATAACAAGATCTAACAAAGATATGTTTGTAATCAGCTTGTTGTACATACTTTATCTCGCTCTGGTATATTAGATTTGTCGGAGCGAGGTATAAATCTGGTGGAAGTCTATGCCAAGAACTAATGAAAACACAAACAAAACTCGAGGCAATAACCTAAACATCATCTGATGATTGACAAATATTGTCATTAACAGACAGTTGGGATGTTCTTGACTTTAAGTTATGTACATATAGTGTTCATTGACTCTTAAAAATGAAATTATTATTATTTTACAAAAACATATATCCAAAGAAGAACAAAACATAAAAACATTGCTGAATGATAAGCTTTTTAAAATTCTTTTGTCTAAAAATTATCAAGGTCTCTGGCGCTGTGACCCAAAAGTGCGACTTCTCAATTTTTATGACAACGGTTGGTGTCGCGTCGGGCGCTTGAGGCGTCGGTTGTTATTACTTAGTTTACTAACGACATTGAGTGATTTTAATCATTACTAGAGATGGAGTATTGGCTTTATTTCTACTGTAATTAATTAAATTTTAAGGTCGTATATGCGCTCTGCCAACCGGAACACAAACCCATTACACTCCCACGTTTCACCAGTAAATTTATATCATTTTCAGTTTGACTTTTAAGTGCGATCACAGGTTTGTCTTCACTTGTAACTGCGGTAGCTGATTGCAGGTGAGCCTTGAAGCAACGTTTGTGTTTGCCAAGATTGAGATAATTATCGCTAAAGAAACATCATCTACTTGTTGCTCCTTCATCGTTATCATCCAAAATATTCGTTCGGCGGATAAATATTTTAGTTTTACTCGACTCCGAGGAAACGCAAGGTGAACGCCTGGTGAACTAGATAAACCATTGAAAATAAAAAATAATAATAATCGACTCATTTTAACTCCACTGTTGGAATATGGGTCTCCACTCATATTGCGAGCGTTCAGGCTATAGTCTGCCAAGCTGACAAAATGCGGGTTGGCAGATTTCACACACCTTAGATTTTTTTTTAATTCAAAGGTGTGTAGGTTTTCTTACGATGTTTTTCCTTCACCGTTAGCAAGTGATATTTAAACTTAAAACGCACTTTTTGTAAAGAGGTGCGCGCCATGGGTTTGAACCGAAGAAATACGTAAAATAAATTGAAAAGAAGCAAGGATGATTAATCCGAAGTAAGGGTTAAATTTTTATACGCGCTCGTTCTAATAAAACATTTATAAGGCCTGTAACTTTCGCTACATTATACGATGTTATATACCTACGTATGTACAATGTTTATCGCTGAATGGTTCAACAACCTTTAACTGAATCGAATCGAAAGACCCCGCCTTTACTCTGGAAATTCATGTTTTACTTTTGACATTCGGTATACGTCTTCGGCTCTCGTAAAAAGCTCAAATGAATCTGTTACACCCAAATACGCTGGTACAACGACGTTATTAACCGTCCGATTGTAATACAAGTCTATATCCATAACTATGGGGCACACCTGCCGCACCCCGTATTTGGTCGTGCAATACTTTTAAGTTTGTATGTATCCACTGTACAGACGGTTAAGGGTCTTAAGAGGCGTTTTATTTTCATTTGTTTTTTTTGTTTGGTTTTTACGCAGATATCTTTCAATTTTTGTGTCTCGCAGGCGTTTATTTAATTTTATACAGTGATACATGAACTTTTATATTAACTTGTGGTCCAATGGCGACCGAAATTCGGTCCTAAACCATAAAAAATCGGTTTGAGCATTGTCTAGGTTCTAATGTTAAAGACGACGCTTATATAATAATTATCTTTCCTGGGCGCTATTTATTGACAACAATCCGGCTCATGTCTGACATTGACAATGAGAACGTAAATAATAAAGGGTTTATTTTATTCAATTTTAGGTATTTGTAATATATATCACACATACAATTTAGCATTCTGCACTCCTTCTCTATATAAATTATAAGTGTGCCAAATTTCATACTCCTCCGTCCGCGCAATTTTCGTTAAAAGGGGTACAAAGTTTTTGCTTCACGTATCTAAGATTCTCATTGAGATTGTTTGTACGTAAAAATGTATTTATATTTATAACGTATTTAGAAAAGCCAAATTTATTAACATTCATTATTATTTCTTTTTTCATTCATTGCATTTCAAAATTTGACTTGAATAATATGTCAAACATTTAATTTAATAAACGTTATACTTTGAGTTCAATGAATTTCCAAAATGTGCATTAATTTTACGGAAACTTAAGTAGTAAAATGACAGAACCTGTAAAACCAGGTTGCGACCGGAGTTCTATGAACTGATGGTATACAACATCAAAAATCGTTGAATGCCAAAAAGTCGAATCTGTGGAAGTTATAAAAAAGGCGATCCACATGTAACAGCTCGCCGAAGGCTGCTAGGCAAAAAATCGCGAAATGAGGAAACATAAGAGCGTTTTACAACTTAAATTCTTTTATCGATGAAACGATCCAGACATTCATTAATTCTATCGCAAATATGTTTCGTAAGCGAGTAATTAAGTGGTTCATCGGACTCATCTCTGCGGTCGTTCACATGATGCCTACTATGTCCTTTGCATTTTTCGCTAATGGCCAATCGTAAACCTTCACCATAAGTTCCATTTCCGCTCAAACGTATCAGTTCTGCATATATATAAAGAGCTATAAGCAATTTAAAACTGTCTCAAAATGGATGTTTTATATGACGGTTGGCAATCTAGTCATGAACGCGCACTGCTCGATAAATATCATTTAATTTTATTACTGTTTTATTGACTTGGCAATTAAACTAATGTAAATATGTAATATTATCCTGGATTAGTTGATTATAGTTTTGACTTCAACGTAGAATGTAATATAAATACATACCTTCGTATTATTTTATTTGCAATAAATACTTCAGGTAACAGCTAAAAGGATAACGTATTAATAAGTCGCTTTAAAGTAATATAAGACGACGATTCACAAGTTGCTCTTGAAGCTTTTAGTACGGTGCCAACGGCTCGGCATTTCATGGATACACTCTAATTTCTGCAAAATTATCGATAAAAAGTTACCTACAACGTCTTTGTAAATTACGTTATATTAAAGACTTTCGGATTTATTTCGCTATGAATCGATGAAGAAATAATGAGAATCGACCGAAAAATAACATACCTATTTACATTACTTAACGCCCAGTATTATGTTTAAACATCGAAACGTGTTACTCATACTGACTGACCTGACTCCTTTATAATATGCACGAGTTATGGCGAAAACCGTGTTATAGTGTATACGCAAGCAAAGCACTGTAGTGTTAACAATTTGGCCGGACACGGTTAGGTTTGAAAATCATTTGCACGTGTCAAGTTAAAATAATACAGTATTAGAAAAATGTGGTAAATACATAATTCCAGAAGTAAAGACTCTTTGTAATATATTCTCTGGGCCTACGACGGTGCACTAGGAGCGGAATGTGTAAATTGCTCACGATTATCTAAGAATCATTGCTCATCATTTAAAAACTTGGACATAACTTTATATTTTGTAGTTTGTGTAAAAATATCAATTAGTTTTTTTGTAAGTTAGGAGGTGTATGGATATTTGTTTATTTCTACCCTCTTCTTCTTTATCGTTCCACCTATAGCCAAGTAGTCATTTTGTTTTTGGGAAATCTTCAGATTGCGTTTCATGATATACATATGTCGGTAAAGCTTTGTTTATAATTTTAGGTATTAGTTGCATTTATTGTCACACTGCTGGACAAAATTCTCACATGGCCGTAAAGTAAAGGTACCTACATTTGATTATTTAATGCAGCTATTTGGAGATAAGATGAAGTCTGTCGAATATTTTTGCATCGCCTAATAAGCTTCTGAGGCGCAATAACGATGAGAACTTTCCGTTGATGTAGGTACTATCACGTCACACGGCACGCTACAACAAGTTGTAAGATGGACGCGTCACGCGACAAGCTACAGCAACATGGTATCTACACCAAACATAAGCACAGCGTGTTGATCTCTAAAGTGGGGTAATCGATTCATAATGCAATCAGCGGCCCCACGCCGTTCCCTCCGACACTAACATTGACTTTTGGAACACCAAATACAGGTTTTACAAGGTCCCCAGCAACGGATTTACTCATATATTGACGGCAAGCGAACGCTTTTTGGGAATTTAACGCGAATTGAGCAATGAGGTTTCTTTTTCTGTTTTGTGATGTCAATCGGTGTATAGAACGTATACGCGTTTACGAATATTTCCGAATATATAGTGCCTCATACATTGATGAGTCACTGACGAGAGTGAAATCCCTTTAGGAATCAGTCACATATCTAATACAATCCTTGTACATCAGAAAGAAAGTGGTTAGAACGGATAAAATAAAATTGCCGCGTTGGGAAAACCCGCTTTTAACCTTTTCATCATCAGAAAGCATTTTATCACATCCCTGTTATGTGTGCCTTGTTGTTATTGGTCCTTTTTGAAAATTGTAAAGAAAGTTAAGAACACTCTCGCATCATATAGTACAGTGCTTACTACACGAGTATAGTACAGTAATGTACGTGTGTCATTACGTCGTATTAAAAATCTAGACTTCCTAATTATCCGCTCTTTGTTGGCCAACTATGAAAATATTTGCGAACACACCGCCTGGCAACGAACTTTGTCGACATGTCCACTAATAGTGTCGGCTTCGACCTATTTGGCGCGGCGGTCGCGTTGTCTAGACTGACACTCGTTCGAAAACAGGTCTATCGTGCGCTTTTTGTTACAATGCTACAGATTTAGATACGTATCTGCGACTCGATGTGCCGTTTGATTTGTTAATACAATTTTGTATATGTCGAGAAGCGCTCGCAACTGACTGAATAATCAGGTTTTGGAGCGCATTTCCTCCCTTCCTATAGTCATAGGACATAATTTACATAAAGAGCTGTTTCAAAAGTTTGTCAAGCGGCTTAAAAACTACCTTCAAAGTGGAAAGACTGAGAAAGACATTTTTTCACTAATTACTAATTTAGTCATGTACGTTCTGTATTTTATCGCCATAGCTCTCTACAGCGCTGGAACTACTGACCACATATGAAACTAGAAGCGTGAGAAACGAGACTGGGGACCGGGCAATTTTTTTTCTTTCATAATTTGTCGAGGAGACAAACTGCGTCCAAGAATGCCATCCATCTCACTATAGGCCAGGGATAATGAAGCTACGGCCCGCTTAATGTTTCCTTGACCCGAACGCAAACAAATAACGTTACCTGTGTCGAGACCCTATAAATCTCCGATCATGTGAGATGCGGAGAGTATGGATATCTAAATTCGCCCCTCAGATGTCTGCTCTCCTACTTATTGTGTTGTCGAAACCGTTGTGCTGGGTTTATATATTTGCTACTTCTATTTCTACCCTCAAACAAGCGTTTTATGCTCAGATTCGTATAGTTTATGTTAAGAGTAAATTATGCGTATTTGCAATGAAATATAGAATCTGTGGACGTAAAAATAAAATAAATTATTAATTATTTGACAGGCCTACGTGTAATCTAATTTAAAAAAAAAGACCAATAAATAGGAAAATTGCAAAGTAAACCTGTTGTTCCCATTTGTAGACATAAATCCCTGACTTTTTAAATTAGGAAAGAAACATAGATATATAATATAACTTTATTAAAGAGATGTGAAGACTTCCGTTACAAAATTAAAAGAGGTAACGAACAGTGAAGATTTTAAAATATCTCCGCAAACAGTGGACCCGCCAAAGTAACAAATTGAGCTGCCCTGCTATAAAATGTAACCAGTTTCGTTCCATAAGGGCATATGAGCCCAGTTATAATTGCATAAAGCAGTCGCTTCGTAGTATTATAGATTCTTGAAAAATCAAAGCATTATTCAAAGCTGTATAAACTTGTATTTACATGTTTTGTATCCAATTATTTTCCTATTGCTAATAATATACGCGTACTTAACATAATCGTCCCATTATAGGTAATTCCACTGTTGGAATATGGGTCTCCTCTCATATTGAGAGGGTTAAGGCCATAGTCTGCCACGCTGGCCAAGTGCAGGTTGGCAGACAAACTTTCTACCTATCCTACCTATATACCTATGCAGGAATAACCTGGCGTATTGATATAATGATAAACCTACGTATTAGAGATCTATTTTTTAAATGAATAGACTCCAATTCGTTATCCCGTTCAATTTCACAGTGAACGCAAGCGTTGCTCAAAGCGACAGACGGGTTTGTGTGACCTTTTGCCACAAAAGTCTAACTGAGCGATCTAGATTTGTAAGTACGTGCGTGTTGTCTAGGGATGTGTTCAATTACTTTTTTAAAACACAAAAAAAAATTAACATCATGCCTGTAATCCAAGGGGTTGGGTAGGAGGAGTGTACTACATTTTTTTACGCTGTACTTTTACATGTGTAAAACACATGAAACTTTTTTTTATATACATATGTATATTTAGCCTGGCGAACGGACAGACAGGGCACCTGATATTGTGGTCACAGTCATCTATGAACAGTTGCAATTCCCAAGGAGTGCCCAATGCATTGCCGGCTTTGACGGAGGGGTCTTTATGCGTTTTTCTTGAAGATTTAAGTATTAATGAAAACAAATTGTATTACAATATAAAATGGCATCTTACATCTACATATGAATGCAAGTACTATTTATATTTAGAACTTATTCTAATAATATCATCACCACCACCATTCCCATGTCTCTTCTGCCTCAATCGACAAGGATTGTAGGCACCTTGTACCAAGAGCTGCTAGCTTTATATATTTACTAGCTGTACCCGGCGCGCGTTGCTACGCCAACATACAAACACATTTAATATATCCCAATTTTCATAATAATCGGCTTAGTAGTTTTTCAGTTCATACAGACAAACATTCATTTTTATATATATAGATTTTACTGATCGCACCAAAAATATATTTTTCGAACTTATATTTATACGTATTCGTATAGATATCTATTGGTCAGTATTGAACTTGATACATGGAAGCGCCATCTGGTGGTAACTTCCATTAATACAAATATCATATTCGTTTCCCC
>DWDT01001879.1:0-14829 GCA_018245595.1 Microceris scylla | reverse complement strand
TTTCATAATAATCGGTACAGTAGTTTTTGAGTTCATCGATAACATACATACAAACATTCATTTTTATATATTAAGATGTAGGTGTAAACAAATACCATTTAATCGTTTGTAGGTAAACGATCGCTGAGAAAAAGTTTTTGATGTTTGTATTAACGAAATATCGTAGATCTGATACATGCAATCCTAGACAGTGTTCATGTTAAACGAATTCTGATGTAACAAAATACGAATACTTTACTAAATTCTTTTGATTTTTTTTCTATTGTAGCTTTATTTTCATTTTTTTATTGTAATCAAAGTTGTATAGATATTTTTTTTTAAATTCTGTTTTATAGACATTTTTTTAATTCTTATTCTTATCATAGTGATATGTAACCAAATTATGTATACACATATACGTTAGGCTGGCAAACGGACCCACAGTTTGATGGTAAATAATAGTAGGCAAGGATTTAAAAGCTGATTTATACATGTCATTAAGTGTATATTCCCCCTTAGTCAAGTTAAGTCGTGCTTTTCATATAGACAGCTTTCTACGCTGCGTTCAAAGCAGATAAATCGATTTATCAGTTAATTATGTGTCATTAAAGGACTGTATTTTAATCATTATCATGAATAAGCAGGCTTTGTGGTATAATTTTGTTATTATTCAACCACATGGTAATTTTTTAAATGAAAACGTTACGACTTTTTAAAATTGGAAGATAATATTACAGTCTTTAAGTATTTGCTTCTAAATTCCTAATGACTATACCAGTAATTACAAAAAATGCATTATGTCCAACGCTGTCAATAGAGTTGAGACACCAGTCAATGTATGGGGTACCTGATATTGCACAAGTTGGTTAAAGGTCATCCCGAGCTATGGTATTGAGGTCCATTATTCAATGGACCTATCTATAAATCTTCAATTACGCGCCTAAAATATTCCACACAATACATCTCCTTACTTCTTCATTACTGGAAAATCATTCGAAAAACGATTAATAATATGCGTTAGATGCCCATATAATCAATCACTTATATAACACGCAGTATTTGACCCCGTCCATGGCTTAGCGCCATATAGTGATTATAAAAACAACACAAAATGACATATTACACGAATATGAATATTTCGAATACATTTAGAAGCGACACTTCAATGATTTCACTACCCGTTTCTGGTCAAGAAGCACGAGTCGGTGTCGAGATATAGTTGCGTTTGTAAATCAATACTATTTCAATGTAAACCGAGAATATTTAGCTGTATACAGTCTCGCTGACCGCACAGTCGCTGAACCGCAATACATTTGCACTCTAAAGGGCTCATTGTCTGTATGATATTTTATAAAACGTCGCCGGACGCGCGCCGACCATTTCTGTACACTTTGCATTGCAATGCGCATGCCACTTTATCAATTACAGTATCCATGACACCGCTTCCCGTGGACTCAAACTAGCCACATGATATCGTGTATCCTGCACCAGTATCATCATAATAATGACGTCACCCTCGTCGACCTTGCAGAGGGCTAGACACTCCACATATGTATTGAACCCGTTCTCCTGATTCGGTGCTGACACCCACATGTCTTTTATTGTTGTTTTTAATGTTTCGTGTTATCTTTCATGTATTTTTTGTTCCCGAATGAGGAATCTTTCGGGAATATTTCAGACAGTCAACTGCGACGTTTATTGCCACAAAGAGGATTACGTCACTTAAATGTTAGAAACGTATTGGCTGCCGAAAATCAAGCTACTTATTCAGATTTATTTACCTATGACACTTTACAATGCTTTACTGTTTTCTTGTTGTTTTACTTGTAATGATATATTTCATAGAGGCACAAAAGTGATGGTTAGTATTTAAAAAATAATATGAACAGGGATAAATCCTTATTGGATCATCGCAAAAAAATCGTCTATGTGGTATTGCGCCTGAGTTGTGTACATACCTATCTATGTGTTCGCAACTGGTTTCGCTTACAGCATGGATTCACTGTTAATAACGATTGCCATTCCCTAGTAACATGGAACCCAAATGAAATCCCCCGATAGAACCACTGACAGTTTGTGGGCACTGTTCACAAGCACTTTTCACTGATTGTGAGTGTAGTTCACAATTGGTTTGCACTGGTGCACGGCCGCGCCTCTCGGGCTCGTGGTCAAAGTGAGGCGGCGCGCGCGCTGGCTGTGCGAGGCGATCATTATTGCTGATCCTGCGCCACTCGCGCCCACCGTCGCTACTCTGTACAGTTCGTCTTGGCCGCTCGAGAAATCACTTCCAAACGAAGCTTACATTATATTCGTTCAAGGAATTTGCTGTGGGCCTTACTTACATTTGTAAATGATGAATTGAATTTTTGAAAACACGATTCTCTAACATTTTAATGAAGATGCAAAGTTTAATGTGATATTTGATTCTCAGTCATACTTCATACGTTTATTATATTCGCTAAAATAAAGGTGCAGTTCATTGCAATGTTGAGTCTTGATTGTATTATGAATATAATTACATAAGTATGTGAAAGAATTCATATATCTTTTTTTAAAGTCAGATACTTAGTAAAATAATAAAAATGGAGACCTTGCAGATTGTCATTTTGCATTTGGCGGTTCTTGCAGTGGGCGGAGCGGCTCTCTGTTTGTTCGTAGGCGTAACCCTCTACAACATCTACGTCACAAGGCTAAATTCATCATAATGTCTGGAACAACACTCTTTGTTTGTAACTTGAGTTTTGCACCGCAAGTACGCTGTAATTCAGTTATCTACAACATTTTGTAGGATCCTATAAAACTAAGGCTTTAGTCGTCAAGTAAACAGATAACTGCTTGTTTTCTAGTGGAAATATTTTAAGTTCATTATAACGAGTAAGTTAAGAGTCCACTTTCGATGAAATTGCATTACTCGGCGGAAGCCATTACGCGACGGTAGCGGTTTTAATGAAAGGGTCGGAACTGATACTAACACGCTTACGGTGGTTCGAGTTGATGTAAAAATATGTATACACCATTAAATGTTACGATATAAATACCTATACATTTTTAATTAGTGCAAATTCGTGTTATCCAAAACTATGTAGGTATATACAGGTTTTTTCCGAGAAGACTGAGTAAATTACAAATACCATCCTGCTCCATCATGGATTGGAGGTATGGATTCGTAATTAAGCAGGACGTCAAGCCACTTAAAGGTATTTGACGAAAATTAATGACTGTTATCACTCATGACATCATCCGGGACTGACGGAAGACGCCCGGGGTAGTTAAATCTAACAAACTGCTTAAAATATGTCAGCTGTTTGGTACCGAAAAGTCTTAAATTATATCGTCATAGATGAATTTTATTGATGTTCAATTTCATTCCCAAACAAGAGGACGGCATGGGCATTTCAAATTCTTTAGGTTTTAAAAACTATATTATGCAGTCTCAAATTTGTTTCTATTTGTTTAAGCCTGAAATCGTAAGATGCTTAATATAGCTGTATTAGAAAGTGTAATTTTTTTTCAGGTGAACAACGTGGATGAGGTTCTGGAGCGTCACAACGACTTCCTGGAGTCGTGCCTGGGAGACTGCATGCTTACCAGTCCGCAGCTGCTCAGAGCGGTCACCACTCTGTGCATGGTCTGTGTGCAGTTCTGCACCTTTATACAGGTAAAAAATTATACTCAACAATTTTTTTCAAAAATATTGTAATTTTGTAAAAATATTTCTTTTTAAAAATTATTATTAACAGTGAAGTGTACATAAGGTACTGACATTAATAAGTTATATAATTCTTACGAAACTAAAATTATTTGTATTTTTTCATGTAGTAAATAAGCAAAAGCGCACTATTATCGTATCGTATGAGAACTTAGTCTGGCAAATCCTAAACGCAGGTTTAAATACTGAGCTTCGTATGTTAACGTAAACTTTTTTTGCTTTTGCTTTTGTGACTCTTATTAAAATTGAAATATAATTAGATGAATAATAGTAAATTACGCTGTGACATGTACATACATTGACATACTTACATCATCATCATCATGATGATCATGATGATGATGATGTACATACATTGGGCGCGACGTGGTTCGTTGTATGTACTGGATAGTTAATGTGAAACAATGCAAAATGAACCCGACGTTTACCAGAAGTTGGACTTGTATCATGTTCAGTGTCCGACAATAACTTTACGACTCGTATGGTAGCGTATGGTAGTTTCGCGTCAAGTTGTCATACAAACGTGATCGCAAGAACCGAACCGCGCGGCGCCGCAAGTGGCTGTCAATAAAAAAAAAATACAAATAAATTAGAATGTTGCCGTTCTTATTTTAATTTATTTCTATTATTCTACTTGTAATCTGTATTTAAAATTATTGTAGATGTTTTATCTCTTGTTTTCCTGTACTGTCACGCTGATATTTTTTACTTTTAATATTAATTTATTTTGTATTTTTAACGCTACCAATACACGTTAATTGGCAAAAGGAGATGCACAAGTACTTCGTGGACGCAGAACTTAACAGTATGCTTGGATCTACTTATGACAATACTGAGTATAGTCAGGTATTATACATAATGTATCGTAAATCAGCAGTTTGATATCACCAAAGCACCGATGTAATCCCATCGCAGCATAATATGAGCACACGAGTAAATTCAATTAGAACTAGTAGTTGCCATTTCAAAATCAGGGGCTGATGTAAATCACAATCATTTTGTTGATTCAGTAACTCTGTATCCATGTAATAATCCATATAATAAGCGATCACTGCGTACAAGTCGAAAAACGGGGTGAAAAAATTTACTGTGAATACACATAAATTTCTTAAATTGTAATTTTCTCGTCATGTATCAAAATATGACAATCAACACAACATGTATATATTTGTAATGAAAAATGCATCTTTTTCGTAATTTCTAAACATAAAGTATGAACGACTTCTAGATTAGGTTCTACTGAGGTGCAATTGTTATTTGTTTTTAATATGTATAAATTCACATTTTGTTATTGTGACATTCAGATAAGAAATATGCCTTTATTTTAATGACCACTTCATAATTTCACTCTCTATCTCAAAATTAATAATTTAAAAAGCTTAATCAACAAACAAAAAATATAATATATTTCAATTGCACAATAATGCTTCCATGTAGTATTTGTGGATAAACAAAACCATTGACACACCTTCTTGCTTTTTGTTTCATGACTTTTCTGTTGTAGAACTATACGGTGAGTTTATTTGTATGTGGGTAAAAGAGATAATTTTTAAATTTCATTAACGTCAACTAACTCTAAAATGTTTTTTGTGTGTATTGTTTTATATCTTAGTAGTAGATATGTATTGAATCATTTGATGTCACGTTTAAACTTATTTGTAATGGAATGTCTTGCAATATTTATTCCCATCTTTGATATTATATTTAAGTAAACAGAAGACAAAGTAATGGAGTATAATCCCAAGAAAATGTTTGAAATTTTTATATGTCGACATACCTCGATCGCAACATCAGCCCACAGCTGCAATTGAAACCATTCCCAAAACAATCTGTTGTACACACTGAAAGCGAACAATAAACATTGAAGGAACATGTACCTCGTACTAACTTACTATTCCAATTTGGGTACCGATGAGCTGTGTAGTGCTTGGTCATTGTGAATTGTTAGTCGGTTGATACTTCTAAACGGAAACACCATCAGTGAATTAGACATGGAGAAAAATTACGACTCAATGTTAAGTGGTATTGTATTAGAATGATCGGAAGGGAGGTATTATGATTTGGCTAAGGTCCTTTTTCAAAACATTCCTATTACAATTCAACACTACGTGTACAAGTGTGATCCAAAATTTTACATACATACATATTTTAATAATAATCACAGGGCTCTGGGTGTGGTGGAGCCGAAGCGAACAGTTCGGCCGACTCGTTCTCCAGGTCGGTGTCGCGATACGGGCTGCGTTTCACCGCTGCGCTGCTATCAGTGCTCGCCATCATCGAGCGAATGGCCAGGGACAACAACACCAACAAGCTACTCAATATCTCTGCCAGGTACCATTAAAATACTTAAATACATGATCGCTTCATATACCCAATATTTTGTAACATAATCGCGGCGAAACGGCAAAAACTGCGCCGCTAACGCAGTGGCATATAAGTTTTTTTGCATTTTGTGTGACTCAACTACCAGACTAATATAATGTTCGGTGGGCAGGTTGAACTTCAACACGTACTACGTGAAGCAGCTGGAGAAGCTGTGCTCGGACGAGAAGCTGCTGGAGGCGGAAAAGAAGGCCGCGTCCTAGCGGCGCGCCGCGCGCGGCCCGCGCGTCACCGCCGTGTGACGTCACGCGACACGCCGCCGCGCCGCCGCGCCGGCCCGCCCGCAGCTCGTTTATATACGAAAATGCCAATCACCGATGCGACTCTGCCCCAAACCTATGAAAGTAATCTCAAAATTTAGTACATGACATTCGACCTAATCATATATTTAGTGTGAATTTGTGGGTGTGGTATGTAGGGATCTGTTACTTACAGTAACATATTAATATACCGGACAATGCACTAAGCTATCATTTTTGTCTTTGGCGAAGTAGTGATTGTTACCACGGCTTTACGAAATTCAAATGTTTGATCAGTTAGTTCAGTGCAATGTCTTTTGGTATATAAATGATAGGTATTATGTAAGTGGTAGAAAAGACAATTATTAGGGATAAATCTCGAATTGTAACAAATACGACCAATACTCACAGCTAATAATAAACAGTATAGTGTAGTTGCAGTAGCAACATTGTCAAGAAAACTTTCTGATATCTGCACGTTATTAAGCACCGTACTAATTATAATATAATCAAGTACAAACTAATTCTAGCGAGTAGACAAATGATATTTTTTGTACACAATTAATAATATAATTAATATATTGGCACGTGTAATGGTAAAGTTTTATAGTGTTCAAGAGAATTTGTCCGAAAACATTGCTATTTTTGATAGCCTAATTGCAGTGTAAATAAAAATACCTTGTTTTAGATATTTGATATAGAGATAAATGTTTGATTACGTGTAATTTTAGAAAGAAAAGCGAAAGTACATAGCCATGAATTAAATAATAATGTATGGAGCTGTTGTAATTCGTTGCCATAATATTATCAATCAGATACATAATGTGTGCGTACATACTTGAATATTGTGACATTACTTTTGAGTGCTAAATGTGTTGTGAAATGTAGTTTTTCGATTTCCCGTATTTTGCAGTGGAACCCTATATAGTTTAATAAAATTTAACAACTTATTATTGTAATTAGCTTTTTATTAACTCCTTAACCGTTAAGGTCAGATTTATCCACCAATTATTACCGTATTGATTTGCCCTGAGCCTTACATGTTCAATTATAACCTTAGTACCAATAGATTAGTTTTCTAAACAATATTTATTTACAAGGATTTCGCCTTTCGAGGATTTCGCCTTTCAAGGATTTCAAAGGAAAAATCATAAAATCAGTTTTTACTTAAAATTTACTAGAGAAACTAAACGTTGTCGATCTAGAGAAAATATATATGAACTGCAGAAATCAATGTTTGTACAGTGACAATTTTTAAGAATATTTTATGGCTTCTATATTACGAACTTGGCTTATCAATTACTAGAGCCCTCGTTAAAACTACGGCTCATCATACTGACACCCAGTTATTTATTAAGCTGTAGTCCCTCCCTATAATAATAAAGTGGGGGACAAACGCTAACAAACACAAATATCCATATGTTTTACTGGACAATCTTATTTGTCATAAGTATCTATTTGTTGGCTTATGAACTGGGCGACGAAGGTACATCAAGTGACATATAACCAAGCGGTTAAAGGGTTAACAGTTAACTTTTTCATTTTTAATTACAAACAACACTTTTGTTACAGGTCGTTAAATACTTTATCACGATTTAAAGATGCACTTTCAAATTATTTAGGATTTATTTAAGTTTATTTCTTGGACTAAGATAATTTCACTGTTAAATTTGTTTATGATGTCTAATTTAAATAATTATTCAGTTATGAAAAAGACAAAATTATTCAATTCAAAAATTCGATTCAAGTACATATTAATTTTCCGTTAAATTTAATTAATTCATTCTAATATGTTATGTATATTGTAATGTTTTCTCTTGTTTTGAAGCAACCGTGACTAGGAATTTTTGCCCCAATTCGTAACCGTTCTAGCTGTTTTAGATCCGTGTGACTTCCGACATTTGTATATTACATTAAACCTTGACATAATTTTAAGACAGAGTTCTTTAGAGATGTCACAACTTAGCTAATAAACTTATTAAAAGAATTTTCATTAATGTTGCTTAGGGCCTTAACATATTAAACTGAAGGCAAAATTATGTTGTAACAAAAAGGTAAAGGTTCTGAGGCAATCTTGTACTATTATTAACATAACAAATAACCCTAGGAGTTTGTTAATTGTATACAAACTGTGAACTTTGCTTGCCGCGAAGTCTATTATTTCTTGGGATATAACAGCAACAGTGCCAATGTTTTTCGTCTAATTTAAATTCCTGTTTCCTTGTTTTGTTTCTTTTTAATTAAATTCACTGCTTAGATGTTCCTTGGGAATATATTTATTTATATGGCGATATCGTTCTTCTAGCAAACTTGGTTATAAAATTAAATACTTAATGAAAAACACTTAAAATTATGTATTTACTAGCCATTCACAAAGAGTATGTCAGAATCGCAATTTATGTAATATTTTCTAAACAAAATTTGTTATTTTGTAATAGTGAGTGGCTTCCATAACATGGTTCTTTATATTATTGTTCCCAAATAGAGGTCACTAATTGTTTATTTTGTTATCTTCCTGATTGACAATGAATTGATATTTGTCAATAAACTGATAAGAGGAGTTGAGCTTCCTTGATTAAAATAGAGATTGAAACTGATCAGAAAATTTCAAGAATCTTTGGTTGTAGAAATTAAATATAGTTAAAATTCAATTTCGTCTTAGTTGTAGTGCTCCATGCTTCAAATATTATGTTAGTTTATTACATAACGGTTACACAAATTTTATCAGTTTATTATATTATTTCTTAATAAAAATCACAAATTTTATAACTGTTTACTTACCTACAAACCTTCCTAATCTTCTAATAGTTGACAGTTGTTACTGCCTAGGCAATTGTGAATGCATAACTAATTATGGTGTAGAAATGTTTTTCTAGACATAGGAAAAGCAATAAAAACAAATTCCATGACAATTATTCTATAATTTTATAACAGACTTAAAAACAATTTTACCTTGTATAACATTGAATTGGTTTTCGGTACATAAAGCACATCACACATCGGACTATAACAATAAATATTGCGTAACATTGGAATATTCCCTACGTTAAGTTGCGTTAAAATAAAAAAAATAATTTTAATAAATACCTTCCGTTCAAACGATGACACAAAATGACTGGACGCATGCGAAATCAAAACTTAATCATTAACGAAAAAGGAACTCATTTATAAAACAATACTCCAAAAGCAAATTCATAAGGACTAAGAATATCATTTAAGGACAATACTACTTTAATATTATTTAAGAACTACCACCTTCAACCGTGTTAACACGAAATCGAGAACGAAATGAAAATTCATTTATGTATCTCATTACCAATGAAATAGTTTAATATGCTAGATTTAATCGTTCAGCGAGAGCCCCATTGGCTGCGGTGACAGCCGTCGACACAGTCGCCCGAACGACAACACAACCCAACACATTTCATTTAAACATTATTAAGCAAATAACAATTGACATTACTCAGGTAGCACAATATCCACTAAAGTAATATCACTGTGTTAAAATTACGAGAATGAGTGTACGCTCGAAGGTTACATTCGCTATTCATTTATAGAACTTATTACATAACGAGTCTATTCAATATGGTAACAGAAATCAATAGCAATGTTTGTGCAATACGCGTTTCGACTACACAGAGATGTATCGGTGCTTTTAAAGGGAAATCATCATTGGCACAATATTTTAGGGATATTTTCTCGAGGAATAAAAATATCCCAATTGCGACTGAATACATTTTAGTGTTGCGGCAATACATGTACAAAGGAACTGAATACTTTCAGTCCACACGCTCGGATCATGTTTCATATTGTATTCATCATAATATATGCAAAATAAATTGCTTCCGTTTTTTGCTTCAGCGCGGCTATTAATTTTAGAATAATAGCCTTCGAGCAGCTGTATCTGTCTTGCTGTACCAATATTGCAGAGAGCTGCAGAATAAAAGCAAATATATGCAAAGTTTATAAGTAAAAATGCCTAATGCACACATTCACCTATGCTAGGGGGGTATGTACAGAGCGTTTCGCCCAAATTTTCTAATTTATAGACTAGAGTCAATTTCTTGGTCTGGACATCACCACATGTGTGTTTCGCGGATTTCACTTATAATTTGCCCGGCGCGCTGCAAAGCCTGGAACAAGAAAATATATTATTAGTACAAACATACATACAAAGTGAAAAAAATACAAAAAGTTTGATATTAATATGTAGGTTCTGTCCGTACGACTAATTGTCTGTCAAATTTTGTGATAAATATTAAGTTTTATTAAGTGCTGACCCTAATTCTAGTTTTTGAAATGTTTATCCGTCTGTATGTCCTTCTATAATTAAAAATGTCTTAACCGATCTCGATGAACATTAATATACCTACATAAAGAACACATGATTGGATATATGATTTAACATCGGTAATCTAATGGTAATGAAAAAAAACAAGTTTTTATATTTGTGTTACTTTGGTAGCCATATACATTTCTAATTAAACCAGTCTGTGATGGCTACTATAACTGTCAGTTACATAATAATACCATAATAACAATGAAAACAGCCTAAATAAACAATGAATACTATAAATGAGGATATGTAATGAGCGTTTAGTGGCGGCACCTTGAGCATGTCGGCGGCCTCGCGGCGGCGCTGCGCGATGTGCTCGGACTCGTTGAGCAGGCTCTCGGCCTGGTCCGACTTGTACAGGTGCGTCACCAGCTCCGACTGCAGGTTGTCCTTCACGTAGTTCACCAGGAAGTGCATCACCGCCTTCGGCACCGAGTCCTGGATCGACTTGCGCACGATGTAGAAGTACGACTTTATCAGCCTCTCTGTTCGAACATTCATTAAGTTAGTCGATGTGGCGCCCGCCGTTTCTGGCATCATATTTGAGCGTTAAAATCGATCGGTCCGGTCCTCCGGTCTTAGGTCCGTTTCTTGTGTACGAAGGAAAAATCATGCGACCGTTAAACTAACAAGGCAATCATTGGAGGAAATGTTTAGGTTAGTCACGACCTGGCTCAACGGTCACTGCTGTATAACGCTCAAATTAAATACCAAGAAACTGACTGTACGACACAATAAAATCACTACTACCGTGCGTATCATTTTCGACATCTGATTTTTGAATGCAATAGACCAAGCAAACACAACATTCAAAGGGTGCAAATTATCTTTACATGCCGCTATGCTATAAATGACTGTGGTTATACAATTATTAAAAAAAATATATATACAAAAGGACATCCAAAAATATGTATCTACAAGAGAAAATTGTAATCACATTTAATCAACTGTTCTAAATATGAAATGTAATGGACACGGTAAGTACAAGTTTGAAAGAGCATATTATTACAATATACTAATTACTTCCAAAATTAAAAAAAAACCCCATTGGGACCCCAACTCAACCTATGATTAGAACTCTATCAAAGTTTTTAAGTTTTGCCCTTCCATACTGAGCTGACTCATCTACTTCCCTGTGGTAAACAAGTGCTTCGAGTTACATTATATAATAATAATAGTCGACCCATTTATTATTCCACTGTTGGAATATGGATATCTCATATTTATATGGTGAAGGCCATAGTCTGCCACGTTGGCCAAGTGCGGGTTGGCAGACTTTACACATCTTAGAAAAAAAAAATTTTTTTTTATAAAATGTAAGTTTCCTCACGATGTTTTCTTTCACCGTTAGTTACATTATAGTCCACAACGTAAACACTGAACACTATCCAGTATCCTGAACTTATATTAGGTTTTGCCTTCACTAGTGTAAATCCGTCATTGTAATTCGAGTACGGGTTCTACAGCTATAATCTGTTAAAAAGGGTATATGTTTTGGATAAACCGATGATTTACATAGTTTGTTCGTCCATCTTTACCCGGTAGTGCCGTGTAGATTAATTCTCTTAAATAGAATAGAATTTGTGATTACTCCCCAAGCGAGTCAAGCAAAGTAGCAATTATGATGAAAGGTGGTCGGAAACCTAACAGTGAGCAGATGAGTGAAGCATTAATCGCACGTGGCCGCTATTCGAGTCCTCACCGACTAGATCACCCATTTGATTCAAATGCATCATGCTGATGCCATCAACAGGGTTTGTGTTAGAATTTTGATATGTCGCGGGCTCGCTCCGTCCACCTAGCATCATAACAAAAAACTATTCAGTCGCGTTACAATATACAGACCGCTGAAATGTAAATGTATGATTATGTTGATATTTTAATATTTTATTAATGAATAGACAACTCGAAAAATCTTTCCATTGAGTTATTGACGAAATGTTATATGGCGGTGGTGTCGAGTGTGACGAGTTGAACAACAGTACAATTATTATTATTATTACTATTTATGATATAAATAGTTACCAATGACGTCGCAGTCGTGCTGCTCGCGGTCGGACAGTTTCCGCGAGGTTTGGCTCGGCACTTCAGGCAGAAGGTTCACTGGTTTCTGTGGAGTCAGAACTTTGTTCTCTGGACTGCCATTCACCTAGCGGTATACAAATATTGCAAATGCTCGAGTAACATGTATTTACTTTTTATTGCAAATTCAATAGCAAAACAAACAGGGGAATTAAAGACGAGCATTCATGCCACAAAAGAAAGAAAAATCTCTAAGGCGTGTGAGGTCTGCCAACACGCACTTGGCCAGCGTGGCAGACTACGGCCTTTACCCTCTCATTCTGAGAGGAGACCCGCGTTCCAACAGTAGAATGACTAAAGTACTGGGAGATTCAAGCCACTATACAACTGTGCAAGGACCTTTACTAAATGTTAGCAATGTGTTTACCTGCGGGGTTACAGGTGACTCGCTGTTGTTGGTGTGAGGCGGCGACTTATTGTCGTGTCCATCGGTGATAGCGGGAACTTGCTGAAATTACACATATCGCACTATAATTCAATGCTAAATATTAAGTTGTTCATGATGTATTAGGAGAACGTTTCAAACAAACATGCATTTTAAAACACTGACATTCACAGTGTAACTAATGACGATGTCTCAGCAACGAAACTGGGTGAAAGAGGGCCCACAATGGCGTTATAAGCGACAGTCGTGTAATAAATTATTAGACCCTTATTACATGGGACAATATGCCTTGTGACATCAAAACATGCAAATTGTATAATATTAGCGTACTTGGCCTGTTAATTTAATGTTTTAAATGCACGGTTACATAATGAAAATATAATTATTACAATATTAAAGTAATATTTATGTATAATGTACAAGAAATGTGTTTCAAATTGTATGAAAATCAGTGTACTGCAGTTGCAACAATGCTGCAGAGGCATAATATATCGTTAGTTAATAATATATGACGCTTTGAAGTTTTAAATGTAATCGATGACGTCATCGTTTAATGTATCTACGTGCAGTCTCATATGGCACCTGTATTTACCCTTAGCCCTTACCTCGCTCACGTCGTACATATTTGCCAACAATACCAGGGCAGAGCCTCTTTCACCCATTTTGCGAAGGAATAGCTACGAACAATACGCGCAGGTATAGAACCCGGAATTAGGTTAAACATTCAATTATTATTTGCTACTGTATATTTTAACAGATATTTCAAAAACGTCGATCAATATTGATACAGACAATGTTAACATAATAAGGTTTAAAATATTTTTGGATAGCAAAAGAGTATAATAATATATCATATAATAAGAAATGTGAGCACATGGCAAAGTTAGTAGGATTAGAATTTTAAAATATCAAAATTCACAGGGTGTTACACAGTATCAGATGACAAAGTGAATTAAATAAAAATATAAATTAACATGCATATTTGCATAGATATAAAATGTTATTTAACGCATTGTTACGATAACATCAATCGCCACCATCGCCATTATGACCCTATTGCAGTTTTTCTAAAAGCCAAGTTTATAGATTAATACAATATATTACTTTTAAATTCATGAAATATAATTATTAGATGGCAGATTCTCCTTTTTTTACAAATTCAATTAGTTTTTGGGTTCGTATCGTATCCGTACCGTACTAAATAATAGTTAGAAATTATGAACCAGATAGTAATTAAATAATGTGGTGTCATACTATCGGCTTTTTCCTTTATTTTTCTCCTCCTTCCATTCTATTTTGCTCGTTTTATGTACCATTGCCGCCCACTGGAATTCATGGCTCTAATACAAGAGAAATTACCGTCCGAGAAGCTTAACTCACGTCGCCGTTAGTGTCGGTTAGTGGGTACGTGACAAGCAACACTATACTGAGACATGTCAATCAATATATACTTTGAGCAGGTGCGGTACCGTCGCGTGCTGGGTGGAGAGGGGCCGCCGCCGCGGGGCCGCATCCTCGTACGCGTCCGTGCTCTTCAGCAGCCCCGACACCAGCGCCGCCTCGCGGTGGAAGTCCGGGTGCTTCGTGTTGATGTACGCCAGCTCGATCGCCACCAAGTTCTCCACCTGGAACACGTGCGGCCACGGTCGAACGTACTCTGGGGGTGCTCCATATATAGATATTCACCACTCCTATATTACTATAATTTCTTTAGTGT
>DWDT01001878.1:0-14831 GCA_018245595.1 Microceris scylla | reverse complement strand
CCATATTAGAAAGATTTAACAGTATCTAATAGAATGCTTAGAATTACTATACTATATAAAAATAGAATACTCGTAATTAAATCTAATAAATCTAATTTCATTTGGATACAAAAATTGGCTTAGTAATTTATTATCAGGTCCGCATTGTTTTGTTTTTAGGAGTCCTAGTTTTTATTTAACATTTTTAAACTTCAGCTATCAACTATCTTCAGCTATCAGCTATCAGAAAACTTCAGCTATCATAAAATAAAAATAAAATAAAATAAACAATATATTGCATTTGTATAGTAGAAAGGTAAACATGTAATCAATCAATAATGTCCCCCGTTGCTCTAGAGGTTAACAAATTTGACTGTTGGGTCAGGATTGTGGTTACGATTCCCTACCAGGACAAATAATTATGTGACGATTCTCTTTTCTCTTGATATTATTTATAAACATTTCTTATACTCGAATATACACTTAAACTCTTATAAATCCCCAATATAGTCACAGACTGCAAAATTCGTACAAAATATACATGTAAATACGGGTAAACCAGATTTATCAGGTTTAATTATACCGTCATTTCCTCATCCGCACTTCTCCCTATCCTTATTTAACCGATAAACGGGAACGACATTTTAATTAGATTCAAAATCACCTACTTTGGATTCCTAGTGCATTTCTATAACAAATAAAACTTTAATGAGGTACCTCCGGATTATTTAGCCTTTTAATGAGTTCCCGTTCAATTTTCCACGTGAGCGGTCACAGTGACATCCATCCAATTAATTCCTCCTCCTGCTCAATTATATCCCTCTTCGGCCCTATCTTATTTTATCGAGAAAATAAAAAGGGAATTGCAAGAAAAACGGGCATGAAGACGTTTTGGGTTTATGCGTGTTTTATTGGGATTAATAAGGAAGGAACGAAAGAAAAGAATCCACTTTGGCTTAAATTAGGGACGTCTTATATTTGGCCTAGTAATAATAATAAATCGCTTGCCTAAAGAAAATTTTGACTTTAATAATAGTAGTAGCTAACCCGCACTTGATCAGTGTGGCAAACTAGTCTTAATCAGGTTGGTGATGATAGATGAGAATGATGATGAGGGTAGAAGGGTAGACGATGGGCATATGAAACATTGAAGTTGTGGAATAAATTCGACTTTATAACTTCAAATATTAGTGAGAACGACTGCAGTACGTACTCGTATGCCGCAATATTAAAATGCATCTGCGGTATCCCAATAACTCGAACAGCAGCGACTATCAAATAATAAAAATAGTCCAATATTTATATTTTGTTGAGAGGATGTATGGGCGATACATTTTGGATGTGGTCCAAACATCTCCACCACGAGCCACCTCCAACATGTTTATGGTCGTAATAAAAATGCACTGTCGATATATTCATTGAGCATATTTTGTTAAGCTCTACCCATGAATATTCTACCTGCTTATATGAGGTAGCAAATGACCATTAAGCTATAAAGTTTCCATCTTATTTCATTTGTACTTGACACATTTATTACATACTTTAAATACATATGTTCAAAGTACATGTACAAAATGCATAATTATGTTCTACGATGAAGTATTTTACCAAATCATTGACTGGTACCTTCTTTGCACTGTCAGAGAATTTGTAGATGGTATTACAAAGCACATTTGTTTTAACTAATTTAAAAGTACTCGTAGGTATTAAAATAGCTTTTGGTTCCAAGGTGGATTGGTTGTGTTATTCTATGTCATAAAAGTGGATTGACCTTAATAAGTTATATTACCACGGACAAAGAATGTTGTTATGCTATTTGAAATATAGGGTCAATTTGTAAACGGTCAGTTTAAAATGAATACCTAAAGTAAATGACATTTATATTATGAACTTTATTTCATTTTTGAAGTATTCATTTTATAACAATTATTTTTAACACGCTTATTTTATCATTTGGGACCTAAATACTGACGAAACAAGTGGTTTTGAACTAAATTAAATTAATTTAGTGCGAGCTATTCAGCTGGCAACACCGCATACATCGGATTCGCTAATTTCCTGCGTCCAGATCAGATAGCACCTTACACGATTGCATGCAACATTGCTCATTGCGTTGTAGAGGCGATGCTACCAATTGTTACATTTTATTTATAACACAGCAATGAAAGTATACAAACGTTATTGTTATTATCATAATCATCACGCCACGTCCATAACGGGTCAGGCAATGGCCAAAAATTTTTTTTTTTGGCACGTGACATTATTTTTATATATTCCTCTGGGTACTTTAAACAAATTTACTACATAAAAGATTTCTTCTACATGATTAAATTATGTTTATCTGACATAATGTTCTTCCGGTATACGCCCATTAGTTTCAGATCCATCCGAGGTCCTTCGTTCTGAGCTCCCACAGTTCGTAGATATGTCGAGATGGCGTTTCCGCCGGATATCTACGAACCTAACTATACTTGTGGTAAAGCAGTACATAATTCAATCATCCATCATCCAAGAAACCTGTAGTAATAAGATTTATCTTAAATCTGGACTGCCTTATATGTTGAGTGGTTGCAAGCCCGACTGCTAATCGAGAAGTCCTGGCTTTGATCCCCGGATCGTGTACTATAACTTTTTATAACTTATAAGTCTCAGTAACTGTTCAAAGTGTGGATCTGTGCTCCTGTGTCAAAAGGCTCACTTTCTACCACATGAAATCTATATTTGCTTTTAATTTTCAGATGATAACATGAACTATTTTACACGCTTATATGTACGTACATACAAACATACACATCTTCAGGTCACGTCTCTTAAGGGATAGGCAGAGAGCACGGAATACCGAATATCTTTAACCATGCAGACCTACCATGCTTCTTCCACATTAATCACTGTCTCATACAAGCACGCCAGTTTCTGAGACTTCCAACTACGCCATCAGGCCTAGGCCTTATTGGTCAAGATATGTGGTTATAAAATATACGTATTACCTAATACATTAAAGAGTTCACTATTAACGGCGTCATCCTACTAGATACATAGTGAGAATTTCACTAACATATTTTTAACTTTACAAAATGTTTACCTCCGAAACACAAGCGCAACGTAGGGTAAACACCCCGATTGCCGACACGTACGAAATTAAATTTCATAAATGGTGGCAGGTGTTTCCAAGAGCCATGTATTCAAATTTCCCATTAATCGATTTTGTTCGTGATTTATGAAGGAGACGCCTGCTGGCTGTCGGAGCGATGTTCGATAATTCTGAATGTTATTTTCGACGCGTTCGCAAGACAAAACTTAATTTTCGTATATGTTTTTCTAATAACAACGTAAAATAAAATTGTCATGAAAATAAGTTTTTTTAAACATCAGACTATATTTAAAATGAGGATAAACACATATCACGATAAATATCAAATTATTATTAATTATTCGCCTAAAGTACTGATTTAGAAAATGCATTGTGCACGTGTCAATATATTGTGTCGATATTCCTCTGGGTTCCTCGTGTTCTCAAGCAATTTAATTAAAATAAAATAAAATAAAGGTAACATCACGCCTGTAATCCCCAAAAAGTTTAGCTAGTTTAATTTCCGAGATCACAAAATTATATTTTCAAACTAAGATGGTAAATATATGTTATTAAATACATACACATTTAAAAATAAACCGAATACAAAGTATCCAATTAAACAACAATATAATTAAATACTAAGATATGACAATACTAAGAATCAAATACTAAAAAATGACGGGAAATTTAAAGTGTATTCGATGATGACTATCGAAATACTTAATGACAGTACACCGCAAACGTTTAGAGCGAGATGCTGAGCGCGCATCAAACCGGCAGTTTGCAAACTTTGAGCATTAGGAACGCTCACACAGAATCGCTAAGTCGGCGAAACCTTTGTGTTGACGGGGGCTGGATAAAGCCATCGCGGTATATCCACTCTATAGACATGGAAATACGGTTGTGTGAATGGAAATATGGCAGTAATTGAATTATAAGAGAAACTCTCCGAAGAGCGAGAATATAGGATTTCTCTTTAAAAAATTATAAAAAGTCGCTGAAAACTGCGGGAGCTCATGAGGAAGGACTTGTACAGGTCCGAAACTAGTCGAGGCCATCCCGAAAAACGTACGTGAGTTAAGCCGGTCTAAATATAATCATGTGTATAAATAGTTAGTAGTAAAAAAAACTTAAAAAAAACTATTGTTATTGTATCAAAATGCTACCAACAACATCTTCAAAAGTCTTCCCTGTTAAAGCAAACGATACTGTATATTGATATTTATTTGAAAGAAACTTGAGTTTCCCTTTGAGAAGCAAAATATTGCATTTCTAAATAAGCGAGGGAGGAAAACTGTTTACGTATCTATTTATTCTTAAAACTGTTGTTCAGTTGCATAAATACATTTATCATAAAATAGCACTTACTGTATAACAATAGAGTTCAACGTAATAGCAAAGATGTGATAGTTTTGGGTTATTTTTATTAGATTTTCCGGAGTGGGGTAGGTTAGGATACGGTTGCCATGGCAACGGCACGTATGTGTAATAGGAACAGCAAAGAGATCATTTGTTTAAGACTAAACGCTTGAAGGGTGCACTTTGCTTTCTTTGAACCTGCCTGTCACTTTGGAAGGTCTTAATGCAAACGTGTGTTTTGGGTGGTGCAACAGTGATTTAAACACGATTTAATTGATAAGATGTTAATTGGAGATAAGCTTAAGCTGTGATAATCAACTTGTTTAAATTTCGGGATCCGGGCTCGAATCTATCCGCATCTTTGACTTGATAAAGTTGTATGCTTTTTAAAATTACTGTTGCACAATGATGATGATGATGATAATAATGACCATTATATTTGTATTTAGTTTCTTTTATTATTTGTAAAATCCGAAACACAGTTTCATCATAAGGTATGCAAATAAATTTAATACTAGAAACTATTACTTTTATAGGTTTTCTGACAATATGGTGCCATTTATATTCCTGGTCTATTAAACAACTTTTTAATTAGACCTAAAGCAAGAAGGTCTTTCTCTAAACACCACTTTTGAATTACATACCTACTACAGTTGGGCAAAAAAAATTGACGTATGCACTGACGTATGACTGCACAGAATATAAAACGCAAAGTCAGTTCCGTTGTATTAATATAATTACAGATGTACCATCGTAATCTGTTAAAGAATATGTTATTCAATAATATAATAAATAATTATTATTAGTACGAGGAACCAAAACTTTGTTCCAAATGAGGGTACCTACATAAAATTTAAATGAAAGTAGAATAAAAGTATCATCCAACAACAAAGCTTCTTAGGAACCAATTCCACACGAATAATTCTGAAAACTTATCCAAAATTTCGCTCGGCATAATACTGTTTCCATGTTGTTTCGAGACGTACAAAAGATATTGTGCTCAAGAGAAGCAATATCATGTAAATATCGTGGCTGGCGCTGTATTATGAGCGAGATGCTCCTTAAGAATATTTTTCATTACAATTTCATGATGTACTATACACGTAAATCAGACGGACAAAGAACGGGGACGGCTGCTGGTGGGGTTTACCCTAGCTGAGGTAAGATAACATTTTACAATACTTTTCAAGTAATATAGCACATTATCGTAAATGGTTACGAAAGTTCTGTTAACTTGTGCATATTAAAAACATTTTTATCAATCGCTCACGGACGTACTCGCATATTTCTTCAAAACGTGAACATTTATAATAATGCTCTTCAACGTTGGTTAAGTGCTGGTAGGCAGAATTCACACCTTTATCATTACATAATTATGTTCCAATTTCATTTTTGTATTTTCAATACAGACGAGAAATAAATCGGGTAAAGAATTCTTGGCCAAAGGTGTAAAAATCATGTTCAACGATATTATTTAAATTAAACCGATTGAAATAAATTGTATGATTAATGAATATCACTATTAGCAGATATAACTGTCGAAAACTTAATTTACATATGCACTTCATGAAGCTCCGATAATCATAGTTCCTATAACACACTCCACCAAAAATATATACCTACGACATTTATTCAGAACATGTAGCGAACCGAATAAAAATAAATAATAAATATAAAGACTTGTATCCGGTGTATGGCAATAGGCTCACCCCTTCCATAGTGACATACATATATACCACATCGGATGATCCCTGAGAGTGCACTCCACTCATATGTCTATTCATTGGAAAAATACAAGCGTGGTGTTATGTTACATTTATGCAAACAACCAAGAAGCCAGTTCTCAAACGATGCAAAGAAAACGTCAAGTGAAGTTAGCCAACATAACGATTGTAATGGCATCCGTCAAGCAGCTGCCAAAACCAATGCCGCTCGTTTACAAGTGGTTAACTGTAAACAGCGCACTCCGGCGGCACGCGCCGCCATCATTAGAAACAGATGGTGGGGCAGTGGGAACAGAACACCCTTTGGGCACTGAGAGCGAGGAGCGAGAGGCGAGAGATGCGCCGAACGACACCATCGACTATAGAAAAATAACTAGAAAAACCATTATTTTGTAAACCTGATCCTAAATCTAAATATGTTAAAATCCTTAAAACATGTGTATATGAACAAGTATTGCGAATGCAATTAGCTTTTGCAAACAACAAGGTAAATAGATGGAAGTGCTACTCATAAATTAGCCAATTACTTGATATGAAATTTCTAGGTAATAATTCTAAGTCTGTAGTTCGGTCTGTATTAAAATTATAGCTAAACAATTTTTGTTGCGAAACGAATCGCAAACAAGATGCTAACAGACCACTTTGACGGTTCTCGTTATATTATAATAAAATTAAACAAATACTGATTGACTATGCAGTTTTTAATCGATTGACATTATTAAAATGTTATGTTATAGATTGATAACCAACGGACAAACAATTCACATATAATATGTCGTTAAATGGTCTAGAAAGACCATTTACAAAATATCTCTGTTCAGTGAAATATATATTTTTACTTCGCCGTTCTGCCTAACACATTTAAAGCACTATTTAAAAATATACTTCTGCAAGCAACCCCCAAGAAAAAATTTAACCGTTTTCAATCATTTTCTCATGTAATTATATTAGGTTTAAGTTACAAGCATAATTATTTTTAGCGAGAAGAATTCGTTTACCATTTATTCGCCGTTAATGAGACGAACGGATATGAGCTATTGGGTGTTGCCATTCGTAAGTCCGCGCTGGTTAATGAGAAGTGACGTTCTGGTCCGTTCGGTTTGGGGTTGCCAAAAATGAATATTTATATCTGGCGCGTGGGAGATGGATGCGTATGACAAGTGGTAAAAAAGTACGATGGGCAAAATTTTTCAATACCGAATTGATTTTCCCAATGCTGTGTAAAGATATGGAAATAAGTCGATATATGACAAATTGATATAAAAAAATATATTGATTTATACGAGTAGGTATATACACTTCGAAGCTGGAGCGAACGTACCATAACAAACCTTCATACCTAAGCACTAAAACTACGCGATATTTGCTCCGATGGTTCGTACATGCAAAGATAATGGTAGATGAAATAATGACACAACAAATGTACAATTCAAATGTTGAAGAATGCAGAAGACGAGGTACCAAGGAAGACCCATTTGTCTTGACCAAATAGGATAGATACTACCTGATGGGAGATTTGGAAGTCTCCGAAACTGGCGTGCAGTTATAAACCGATAATATTTAAAGAAAGTCCGTCAAATCTGTACGGTTAGAAATATATGGCTCTCAGCGCTCACTGCCTACCCAGTAATGAACCTGGTGTGAATAACAAACATTAATGTTCTAGTATAATTAATTCATTGTTTCAATTTTTATTTATACATTTAAATTAATACATCAAACGAACCCCCACAACGACATACCAATATACTTCACACAGAACCAACCCCAACACAAGAAGCACGAAGCCACATGAAAACAATACAAAACGTGAAATAATTGATTCTGCGTCACCCTCTCGTCAAACGCTTCTAATTAGGGTGTTTGGGCATGAAGCAATTACCTATGAGAAGGGTTTAAGCAAATTTAAACCATAACACTAAGACCTGAAGTCGATATTGCTATACGGTCTTTTGGGTAGGTATAATGATGTGTACTATCGATTGAATTACACGATTTTATTCTTAAGCGAACAGCGATACGATAAAAAATTTGAAACAAAGCAAGTCGCTGCGACTGTTGAAAGCTCATGAAGAAGTGCCGTGAGTAGTTTTGATACTGGTCTAGGTAACTTGAAAGTACGTGAGTTAAGCCGGATGATATTTTTGCCACAAATATGTATATATAATCATATTCCAAAGAGTGACGATAAACACAAAATAGCTGGAAGTGGTTGAAATGGAAGAGATGAATTCGGGCTCAGTGGGATAAAAATTCAACTGCATCTCCCTGTCTTCTGTAGGTCGTTGGACTACCTGGTAGGAAGTATAACCTGATATAAGTGCAAAAATAATACGATTAGGAACACTTATAAATTCTACCTACCTCTTAAAGAGTGTTTGAAAAAAATGTTGGATGCTTACATAGATATAGCCTTTGTCTTATAACTTGTACCAAACCCAAGGGTCAAAGCAGAGGGTCTGCGTCATTCGCAACACTTGCAAGCTTTGCCCGCTGCAGCGACCCGGTCCGGGCGAGTAATTATGGATGATTTGCTGTGGATGGCAATTATGGATGATTTTCTGTGGATGGCAGCTTTGATGCATGTTTGTTTTAATGAACTGCTGCTGCTGGATAGGATTGAATCCCGTATTCCTCTCGAACATTCTATGCGAAGATGCAGTACTGACATATCCATTTCTAGTTACGTTTTTGGTCTATGGTTTCCGAAGTGACATCTTTAAATGTACAATTTAATTTGCCTTCGGGCTTACATTGTTGTAATGTAAACTAACTGACGACTGAAGAAAACTAACAATTATGACACAAAACAGGTGCACAGTGCGAATGTTGACGGTTGCAGGGGTCGAAGGAAACTAACATTCACCTACATAATTATGTTGGTCAAGTAAAATGGATATATGTTGATAGTCATAATAATAATAAAAATAATAATAGATAGTAAAAAGTTTTCAATTTATATTTGATTTTAAAACGACAGGCTTTTAAAATTGCTTTATCCGTAAACACGTAGATACACAAAATCCTCAAGAAGCTCACTTGTTTTTACTTCCAAGTCCTAGTCCAAGTTCCTGGTAATCGTTCGGAATTCCGCGCCACGTGTGCTGACTCCGACGCGCTTTACATGCGACGCTCGTATCAGAAAGTGTAGACGGGCGTTGGAAACGCTGCGTTTGTTGGCTTTCTAATTCAAGAAGAACACAGCGTGTCTAGTATAACAGACGTTGGCGTTTGGTTTAAATTAGTGAATCTGATCTTTGGTTGCAGTTCGATTTTCATCATATAAAGTCCATTATCCCATGATTCACTTTCTTATTACACAAGTATTTGTTCTATGCTGTGTGTAACATTTTCTATATAGAAGTACATTTATAAACAACAAGCTATGCGTTAATTATAATTAGACAGTTCTTTGCAAAAATATCTCAACATTTTATTATTTTTTTGAGTATAGCTATCATGTACAATATTGTTTGTTTTAATATCTAAAACAAACATATGTACAACATAATACATATATATGTATGTATTTTAATCACTATGGCCCTTAAATCTGTCCAATTAGCCAGTAATAGCAAGTTTTTTTTTATGTAACAAACATTTTTAAGCTTCTGCTAAACATCGGTTCAAAATATTGTTTGTACTGTTACTTTAATTATATCGTATTTAATTTATATAACATACTTATAATTAATATAGTAGAAATAAGAGGAATGATATTCCAGCACAGTTTAAAAACCGCTCGTTTACAATAGTTCCATTTGGAATCACCACATCACCTTATCTGATTTACACTGAATCTTCGCATTCCGCGTCTGGTGAATTTCCTATCGGATATATTTACGCTGCCCACGAATCTCATTGATACTTTGGACATCCGTTGTTCATTGTCGATATGACACTGGACATTGTATGATTATTGGCCACATAGTTCTAAGAAGCCAAGGTAAGCTTACTCGTAAATTGTTTCACCATTGTTAAATTTCGTTCAGTGCAGTCAACGTACTGGCCAATCCGCTGGTCCTACACATGCCCATAGACGACGGGGACAGCTTGCCATCTGGAATCCTATGTAATTTCTAGGTCACAGGTGTGAAGGTAAAATAATTATTTTGAAGTGAGATGCAATAACCTTGCATAATGCTATCATTATCATCAACCTTAACCTTATTTATATGAGGCCGTTTGTATGAGGCCATAGTCCGCAACAATAGCCACTTCCGGGTTGCAAAATCATACACTTATGAGAACATTATGGTTAAAGCATATGCAGATTACCTATCTTTCCCTATATTGCTCTCAATTATATATCTGAAAATCAGCTTTTCTCACTCTGTCTCAAATATTTTTTGCTTGAGACTGTAATCGTAACTCCTAAGTCGATCTACCGTTATTTAAAAACCATATTCTGGCATTCTAAAATTTATTCCTACCGAAGAACATAAAACATTTCCAGCTCTTGTTACTTTAAACAATGAAATGAAAAATACTTATTTTTTAAACATCACTTCCCGACACGAGAAAGCCATGTTTGTAAAACGATATTATTAAAATTGAATAAGAACCATTCCTTCTGCAAATAAGAATAATAACAGCACCCGAGTTTCCATGGTTACGTCACGGACGAAATGGCTGTCTTTATTGCAGTTATATTAGTCCTTAATGATAGACAATAGAGTTGAATTTTGCTCAAACAGTACGGTGTTATAATTTTGTCGATTGTGCGTCCAATACCATAGAATTGTTTGCTCCGATTTCATAAGGGACTTAAGGGTTATTAGGAGTGTCTAGAGTCGAACAATGGGTATGTGGATTTTTATTCTCCAGAATCGTTTTCAGACCGTCTGGGCTTATAGGAAAATATCTTAACTGTATTTGATACTACTTCAACATACATTGAACCGAGGATTTGAGTGAAATTTACGTGATATATTTCCTTGCAATTGGGTTATAATATTATTGAGTTACTGTACATAATTGAAACATTCTGACTACAATCCACACCTGATCATGACGATGATAATTTACAATTTATAGATTACGGTTATTTGAAATATCTTTATTTATTTGAAACTATTTTAGCGAACTTTGGTTGCTTCTACTTTAATTAAATACCTGTTTTTAATTACTGCCTCTCACAATGTAGATTAAATAATTATACGATACCAGTGACTCACTTACTTTCCCATTCTCTCGTTGATTCATTCTCCCGTTTATTGTTTCGCTCATTCATTAACTCACTCGTTCTTGCACTCGATTGTTCACTGTACCTAAATCCCAGTGAAATCCATATTTTCGACTGAAAATAAACATATATCTTGTTGTTACATATAGTGTACCAAGTCCAACAGAGAACATTCGTTGCTAGGGAATTCTGAAAACTGATTCAGGGTATGTACATCTTCGCACGCTATACTGTTTACAAGAGCGCTACTGTTTCTTTCACGACAACGGCTTTACGAAAAAACGGTTTTAATTACTTTTTGTGGGGAACCCTATTTCCTTTGTAAATAAATGGAAATAAAGTTATAAATGAGGAAACAATGCGGTGCAATCCCCCTCACACTCAGAAGCATTTCAGCCAACGACTTTTAATTACAGAACTAGAAGTGCGACAGAGAACGATGGAAAACACAAAAAAAAATCGAAAAAATCAAACGCAGAGTGATACGTTTTTAATTAAATTTAATTGCTTAAGAAATCACACGACAGAGTAGAACAGAGAACCGTTTGAATGACGCAAAAAGTAATGTAAGTTGAATAGCTATTTGTGTTCAATGAAACCAAAAATAAAATCTCCTTAAAATTCAATCCATGTTTAACAACTTATTGGCTTAAAATAATTGATACGGTCAAGTGAAACTAACAAGTTTATTTTTAATCATAAAAAGCCATGTGTATATCACTGGACTAATAGTAAGACAGGCTAATGATAATAATGATGAAGAATAAAAAAGAAAATTAACTATTGCAAACCGGAAACACAAGTTCACTTAAAGCTAAATTAAAGAACAATTTCCATCAATTCTATCAGAAATTTCAAAAGCCATATTGAGTACAACTTATTAACTCCTAATACATGCTGTGTATATTGAATATTTAACTTTAAAATTATCAGTCGCTTGTTGAAGTTAAAATCGTATATATGATTGTCTACCCCAATTAAGGCCTACACGTTTAATGTATGTATAATAGGAATTGACAAAAAGTCACTTATAAGTTTGTACTAACTCTTCCGAGATAGCAATGAATATCATTCGTCCGTCTGTCTGTCTGAATTTGTGTAGGTATGTAATAAGACGGCCGGGCCACCATTAGTCAAGTTAAACGTCGCGTGCGCAGAGGTACAGTTGGGTTAATAATACAATACATTTAAATATAAATACTCAGAATGACTAATTTTTAATTAGACATGATTCGTCGAGAGTAAGGACGTGGGCTTATTACATATATTTGTTCCTTTAAACGTGAATGAAATCAACCAAGTCAGATCTGTAAGTCCATGCTTACTGCATTACTATACGTCTAGCTAAGATATATGTATTTGGCAGTCAGTTCTCTCGCTATCCACTAAGGAACCCAGCGTGATGATAACAATAGTACCTACGTGAGAAATAAACTAAAACAATATCTTAATACTTACATAATTTGGAATTGGAAAAAATACGACCATATTAGAACGTCTTCAACTTAACTTCAACTTACAATTAAAACATACTTCAACGATTAAAACTTGATTAATTGACAGTCCTAATGAAAATATTAGTCATTAAGTAGACATGTAAGACTATTCCCCTATTTAAATGTGTTCTACAAATGTGGCGGCGACGGTACGCGGTGTGTCATGAGCATTTGTCAGCCGGCCCCTCTAATTGGCAGCTTACCGCGACTCGTGCGCAGATATATCGAGTTTAAAGGATACCACTGAAATTAATATCGCCGAGGCCTGCGATCTGGAGCCCACCTAATCCCTTGTTTGGGAAAATTTTAAAACATCGCAAAATAGACATCATAGTCAAAAGAAGGAAAAGGTTTACTTTAAAATGGATAAAACAAGTGTTAAACATACTGAACAGTGTTTAGGAAAATGTATTATATTTTAATATGTACATATAAATGTTTATATGATTTTATTGTATGACAAATGTGGGCTATCACATAGTTGTAGCTGATAGAGCTTTTTTGATTTGTATCAAGTGTAACAATTACAGGACTACAGCCCTATACTACTGTCCAAAATGTAATATGCCAACTTCGAAGGAAGAATTTGATTCGAATCGAGCATTAGCATTATATAAAAAAATTGAGTTTAACATTTCAGTAATTTTGATTGTGCTAAATGCTAATGCTAATTTCTGAACCGTTAATTTCCTTGTTAAATACCATTTCGATTTATGAAATGGCAAACCGTGCATTTATTATTATTTTTATTTGCTTGTAAATTCTAAATAGCTCGCAGAGTTCTTAATCATTTACGTTTAAATATGGAAGAGCCGCCATTTATATAAATCCCATATTTTAAATTTTATTCCATTTCCATCGGCCTCGGAGCGCGTCGCTTCCAGTATTAATTCAATTGGAATTCACTTTGAAACATTTTATGAAGTTATTAACAGGGGTCAGTTCTGTTTGTGCTCTAATTTATTTTCTCAAATTCGCTTTCGGTCTCCTTTTTTACATATAGGTACTTCTTTTTATGTTATTTTGTTAGTCCACTGGTTCGGCACTGACAGCACAGTGGTTTAGCATCCAGACTGTCAATTGAGGGATCCTGCTTTTCCTTCCATAACTAATACTATCATAAGGATCACACAAAAACAGAAAGTAAATTAAATTTTAAAAATTTAAATTATAGAGGCTGGTAAAAGAAATGAGACTGGTACATCCTATCTGATAAATTTAATAATATACGTACAACATACGCACGTAGAAGTCATAATCGCTTAGCAACAATAAGATAAATAGGAAGATTGCAATGGGTAAGCTTTTATGACAAAGTAATGAGTTAAAATTAAAAGGCAAACTTTAAAAAATACAAACCTTTCCCACGCGGCTTTATGGCTGTAAACACTCGACGGTATTATGGTAATAGAAAAGAAATCACGCTTTGCATAATCCATAAATGACAAATTGACATTAAGATGTGCAACTTGCCTAAACTTCATCTAGTTTCACACGATATTCAACCGTATTGATATGGTTGCTAGTCGAATACGACGGCATATATTTCCGTGTATTATCTTAACGGTCAAAAGACGCGATGTGACAGTAGGCGAAGTTTGTTTTCTTATTAAGTTACAGTTGACCTGTTTCGGCTCGCGGGTGTTCGAGACTCATATCAAATATATGTACAAACTGGTTATGTACAGTTTTCATACGAAATTTCTATCACAAAGTCTTCTATTCTTTTACCAGCCCGTTGGTTTAGTGGTTAATGCACTCGACTTTTAGGTAGCCAGTCGCGGATTTGTTTCACCACTAGTAACATTTACACGCATGAGTGGTACTAAAGTATATTATGAAGTTTCCGTCGACTCTCTCATATTTTTATAACAAAAAAAGTGTATTTAATAGTTATAATTACAATGTAGTATGTAACAAGAAAATGAGGAAACCAATGGGTAAAATAGATTTTGTTCTTACACTTATTTCGTGGCGCTAAACATGTACATAGTGTTTAATCTAGCGGATGTGAC
>DWDT01001877.1:0-14831 GCA_018245595.1 Microceris scylla | reverse complement strand
TTAACAAAACTTATTGAATGTTAATTGTACCTATATTATTTGTATCATATAAATTAAGCTCGGACCTAGTCTTTGGGAAAGAAGAATAAACTATATTATTCATAAAAAGGATGGACTACAGGAAACAGAATTTTAGCATCATCTTTTTACTACATCTCAGAGAAAACGATACAATAGTTGCGAGAACCTGTATTATTTTTACATTATTATTTTTGAAAGAACTGTTTACTCCCTAAGTTAAATGTAAACAACAGTTGAATTAATTACGAAAAACAAATCATAGACATTTATAATCAACATTGAAAACCATATTTTAATGAGCATCTTAAGACTAAGTTTCCTTTAGAATACAAATTGATTTAATAAACTATTCTCACTGGCGCGCTCACCAAACTCAAGAAAATAAACCTACAATTGTTACGTAACAATAACATCTAAATTAATGTTACGGGTAACAATAACTATCAGTTGTTATGATAACAACTAGCGTAACCAGCGCCGGTCCGGTAACCAGTATCTCCAGGCGCACACCTTTCGAATGACCCGGTTAACGGTAACCGGGCCGCCTCACTAGACCGCCCGCACTTAGGCCGATCGAACACGTGCTACATTTCCTTTCAAAAACCCATAACAATCGCATCTTTCTTTATATAATATATGTAGTTATGAAGAAAAACGCAAGCCTCAAGTATTAAATGTTAAATGAAGACTATAGAAATAGATGTATTCAGTATAGAAACAGAATTATTAGAATATAACTTGTAATAATGATGAAAGAAAACTCGATGAAAGCTATACATACATGAAGTCATACACACAGACACAGGCACACATGAAGTTGCATATACATGAAGTTGCACACACATGAAGGTTACACACACACACACGTTCCAGTCCATGTGATGTTCTGTAAGGCGTGCGAGTCGTCAATCCGGCACTCAGCAAGCGCGGCAAACTGTTTCCTTAACCCTTCTCATTCTGAGCGGAAACGTTTGTTCAACAGAGGAACGACAAGAAGGTTTATACCGATCAGAATTATATCTGGGTTGTTCTAGTTACATATTGGGAACTAAATCCCTATTATTCGCATTTTCAGCATATCTTTTTATTACTAAATTTGTATGTTTGATTAAATATAAAACTTAACAATGAATTAAAGCATTACATAGTATTTTATACTATTAAATAAATTGAGTTACAATGCTGATATAAAATATCATTGGTTTATTAAGCACAAAACAACAAGCGGTATCGAAAGGTTTTTCTACTTTTAAAATGGCTTCTTGAAAAGAAGGGTACATAAGTTATTAATCAACTTTCTTGGCGTTTGTTAATTGGGTCAAACTCGTCGTCACTTCAGAGTTCATCACGTGCTAATTTTCGTTATTTGCACGTGACTGATCACTTTTGGGGTTTTACGCGTGCTGGGTTTTATGCTTCAGCCTAGCTTGTTTTCTTATATAAAGGTAATCAGCATACCTTTGAATTGCCACAAATTACTTAAAAGAGCATTGATTCCACATTAACATGAGTTAGGTTATAAGATACAAAATTTTACCATTTTTAACGTATGCCCGCCTTTGTATGTTGTGTACGTAGTGTTATCAAAAGACAGATGTATGCGACTAAGCGTAGAGACACGACGTCTGGCAGAGCAGCCGACTGGAGCAGCCAAATTACCTAACGAGCGCAGCTAAGTTTTTAGTCTGCGAGCGCAATACGCAGGCCGCTTTCCAAAGCTGCATTACCGTAACACAAGAGATGCGCATTCACATGCATTACACATATGTATACGTACATATATGTCATACCGTGAATTTGTCTCGATTGTAAGCGAGAATGCACTGACTGCAAAACATTAACGTGCCACTGAAGGCATATATCAAGCATGTCGAGAATCACTTTGCTTATGAAGTAAATTCATCGGAAATATTGTATGGGCTTACCATATAAAGAATTATTGCGTCATATGTAATTAAAGTAATAATAGATTCAAACAGGGCATTCATGGCAATAGGCTGCACCCCAATTCGATGGTGAGATGAAATAGCATTACTTGTGAAGCGTGCGAGTGACACGCCTTTCATGGTACTACAGGCGTGATATTATGTTATGTAAGATTCATAGAGAATTTAAAAACCGAATTCGTTCTCTCGAACATTATTTAAGGCCTGGAACATAATATATTCACCATTGCGGAAATACGGCGGATTCGTCAATGCTATCCTTGATGCGAATGTTTCAAACTCGCTTCAGTAACAATCTGATAATTATATAAACAAACAAGTTCCAAACATAAACTAGTAAAACGGGCGTTAATTTGCGCAATTCAATTAGTTATGGCATATAAATTGACGTTTCTATTTTTCCTGGAGCAAAATATTTAGTATAAAAGAATTAGTTTCACATAATAATTTTACATATGATTATACATAATAACATACATTCATATGAGCAGCTATGTAAAAGAAATTGCTATATGATATATTTTAAACCAAATTATTATTATTACTTTTTGTCGTATACAAGATACAAGCCCCAAAAAATATATATTAAAATTTTTGTTTGCTTGCTGTATGAGTATACACAAAAACTATTGACTCGTCCGTAATGAAAATTAGTGAGTTATTATGACCGTTAAAATACGGTATAGTTTTAAAGGCGAGATATTTCATTTTCAGAGAAACACGGGCGAACCGGCAGGTAACAAATAGGGTAGAATAATTCTTTTAATTCACACACTTTTTTTATTGCAACTTGTCCCTAAGCAATAGCGTCTCAACTGTCAATGAAAAAATAAAATGACGCGGTAAAAACATTGACAAAATTAACTTATGTAAGTACTTACAAATTGCTTTTTTCTCTAGCATGACATAAAAGCTACTTCAGAACGTTTTAAAGACCTGTTTGCTCCAACATCAAAGTGAAATCGAAATTCAACATAATGAAGTATTAAATTACCATGACTTCTTATTAAGACAAGTAGGTGCTCGTATACAATCTGTTGCTAATATAATTTTCAATTAATTTTTATACAGTCGAATAATTTCAAATATTAACGTAATAGTTATAATGTCTGTGACATCGTGGCTTTGACTGGGACACGATTACACATTACAAGCATAACACTCGACAATTGATTGAGTTCACTTACGAACACTGCTAGCACAAGGTACGAACAATTGTAAACAATGGGTGATACCGAAAGACTGCATGTTCATGACGTGAAAAAGCGCGGCAAGAAACGAGCAATCAACGTTTATTCCTCGAACAATGCCCGTCTTAGACATTATCGCATAACTTCCAAGGCGCAGTCTCTGCACAGGTACCTATAAATTCCTATTTGTGTGATAACAAAAGACAGTTTACGCGGCAGGTAGGAAAGAGTGGTCGCCGTCGGTGGAGCGGTGGCAGCTATAAAATATATATACATATTGACGTAGGAACGAATACAAAAGGTAACGTTCTCACGGCAAATATACCTTCGCGACGAAGTTGATGCTCGAAGAGCGTGGAGCTAAAAAAAACCTCTTTGATCCCTCGCTTAAACGTTACCCTAATTTCGAAAGTATTAACGAAAAATTCACCGAACGGAATTCATAGAACAATCGTATAGAATTTTCATCAATGTATATTGAAGAAGTGGAGAGACCGCTTGACAAAACCGAACGGTAGATTTTCGAAGTGGCTCCTTGCAACTAGAGATGGCAGCAGCGGAGGCTAAGGGCGCGACCCGAGGTGCGTCGTCCCGCCCGCAACACTATCAATCAGCACGCACCCTCGGTATAATTAATTTCCTATCGGAATTTAGACGCGGCTTGAGAAGTGGGAAGCCTAGCGCAAACTATATGAGCGATATCGCCATTCCTCATGCTTATGATACATTAATATCGACAGAGCCACACGCGCTTGCCGCCACCCCAGCTGTGTTAATTTCAGCACGCATGAATATAGGTACCTACATTATTACGCAGATGCCAAACGTAACACAATTGTTACCAATTTATTATTCTCTAGTACAAATATACCACTAAACTAGTACTAAACTAGTACAAATAAACCAGAATTCCATATGTACAATTCATATTAAAAACACCTTCGTTACACATAGTATTTTTGTAAAATTATTAATTTGGATTTTCCCACATTATATTTTAAAGGTAAACGCATAATGAATCGGTATTTACGTGCGATATACAAATACCCAAGTCATTTCCTACATCCCCAACGATAAGTGCAGCAAAGTAAATGTATGACTAATTCAACTGTCGCATCTTCAAATTCAGCTGTAAATAATATATAGTCGTTATCGCAACGTTTTTATCAAAATACAAAACATTGGCAATATTCAGTGTGACGGAGCAAACACATGTAACGATATAAACATGTACGTTTGGTGTGAATTAAGATTAATCTGCTCCATATCGGTCGAATTGCTATAGTCAATAATAATAAAACAGCCGTCAATGTGACGACGTTAATGACGGTAAGTGACAAGACCGTACGCACTAGATGTAACACGATTTCTAATAACCGCTCGTTATTATTGTGCGTAGATTGCGGGCGCCACGCGCCGCTTGCTTTCTACCTCGTCGTTCGCTATCGCACACCTACTACTGATCTTAGACGCGATATCGTATTGTAAACGCGCCCTGGACGAATTGTGAAACTATATAATATATAATGTGGGTAGGTAGATACGCACAGTTAGGCGCGTTCTATTCAAGCTATAATTCTTGTGTATTCAGACTTCGATCAAAAAGCATCTAAAAAAACCAAGTTTCGGGGCCCAAAATAGATTTAAACGCTCGGCAAAAAGAAATAAATATCTCTAAATGTTAATGCTAAGCGAGACCTTATTTGCATTCAACGAAAGAGCGTAAGGAGAGTTGGGACTCCGGCCGGGTTTTAGGGCCCTCGACCGGCGATCAGCGCGGTCTCGGAATAATCAGGCGCGCCTCCCCTCGCCGCGGTCGTTCACACACAATCAACGCGACGAACGGCACGAGGGCTCTACCTACGCACGACGACTTCACACAAAGCATCCACCCGTACCCAACAACCCTCGCGCGACCGCTGCACTGCTCTATCGGCGCAGGCTTCACACAAAAGCCGACCGTAACCCATCAACCGGAAGGTTCCTTTTCTAACGGGTAACGATCACGCAGGCGCTGCTCGCATTTCGATAACCGAAGGCTGCGGCAGCAAATCAAAGCCGAACGAAATATGAAGTATTAAAGCACAAATTTGACCGAGCCCGTTCCAGACGCAACGTGCATTCAACTGCGGAATATATGTGTATTGAAAATCACTCTTATGTCTTTCGCTCAGAATCGAATACGCTATACAGATGGACGAAAACACCATGTGTTTACAGAGGGCACTAGTTATTGTAGATTAGAAATACCGTGCCGCCTAACTTTGGAGCACATGTTGTAAACTTTTGCCGAAGCGTCACTCGCACGCGGTCATGTGCTAACTTCAATACTGAAATAGGAAACAAAGTGTACCTCCTCAATAAATTCAATAATGACTTTAGCAACGAAATAAAACAGATTTAGTGATGACACTTTACATTTTTCGCAAGTTTTAATGAGGAACTCGTGTTTGGCTGTTGTAAAAGAGTGCGCTCGGAATATAGACAGCACAATTGGAAACCAGTATAATAATTGCTCATGTACAACGCTTCACTTATCCGCTAACGTGGTAGCGATTGGCCAATATCGAAATAACGGGTTCATTCATTTTTTGGTCAACTTTCTTTAAGGGTAACAGACAATCATTAAGAACAGTTAAGTTAACAGAAATTCATCATTAAACTACAGAGCGTCTATTTATAATATCTGGAGAACCGCGAAATTTGTTGAAAAATTTCATAATACAGCTTACTTTACCTAAATAATGAAGTCAAATAAACAAAAAGTTTCAACATTCACAGAACATTGTTAAAATTCTGTTAAAATGAATTGATTGAAATTGATTTTGAAAAATTTCAAAATCATACTGCAATAATTATTACTATCGTTGTTTTGAACTAATACAAATGATGAAAAGTTATTTTTATAAGTGCTTCTAATTGAAAAAGATCTTAGTTATTAAAAAATTGCAATTTCTATTAATTAATTTACAGAAATTTTGTAAACATTCATATAAAGTTTGACAAAATTAATAATTAATTAGCTTAATTTAATTCTCTTTAAAATAATTAAGATTAAAACTGCTAAATTATTTCCCAACTAATAAAAAACCATTCAAAGTAGACAAATGTATTGATAGTCTCACGAATTACAAGTAAGGAAAGAGAATGTTTTAAGCCATACTACGAGCAATTGCTGATTATGCCCATGAATGAATGCAGCTGTATGCATTGTTATTTATACAATGGAGTCTTTACACATGCCATATATATCACAGATGTATAAATGAGAAATCATTTCAATCCATATCATATTATTGACTATCGTCTGACTGCAAATGTTTGCACTAATTGTAAATTTTTGAAACTAAGTAATAGTGTAGATAACATTTCAAAAAATAATATAAAAAGTGTTACTTATTGCAATGACGTTTATCTCTATATATAAACAAGATGAAGAAAAATGTAATGAAATTAATTGTCTCTCTTAATCATTTTAAATGAAGCTATTTATATATATTTTCATAATATCCATACTGTTGTTATACATAGTAACAATGGGGAGAGATCAAATTAATTATAACACTTTAATTTATAAAGAACCAAATAACACTGTGCATATTTTTTGTTGATAAATACTTCATGCATAAGTAATCAAGTTCAATATTGAATACAATTTATTTACAAGGATATTAATGGACTATTCTAAGCTAAAATAATCATTAGTGGATGTAATTGAGAAATTCAATAAAAGTTTTTTTGAATATGCTTTAAAACTAAAGCATTTTGTACTGTAAAATACTTTTATGAAATATAATTTCCATTAATCAACTTGAAACTGTGAATTCACTCATTAATCCTATGCACCAATTTTACGTTGCTTATTTTACGAATTTTAAATGTTGGGAAATGAAATTGCTCTTTCTACATTTGAATATACTCCAAAATACATTAGTAGTATTCTAAAGTGACAAACACATAATATGCAAATAAATTATGTTATGCAAACTTACAAATATGCTAAGACTTAATATAAAATATAAATTTACTCTATTTACTGAACCTCAAATACTTATGTTTACCCAACCGATTCCACGTGAATGTTTGAACGTGCAATGTCAAGTTAGTGTAAAACTTTAGTGACACACGTTTTATAAAACTACCGTTAAGTTTTGCTTTTTGCCATATCAGTACTGTTATCCGTACCTTATAAATTTTTGATTACTAGGTACTCACCATACGACTCCGAAGGCACCATAGCCTATAGGGCGATCTGGCTGCACGTCCGTTGGGATGGCCGGCGTCTGGTAGTAGGGCGCCGCTGCCGCCAGGATGGCGCCCTGCGGCGCGCTCTGCGTACCGCCCTGCATCAGCGACATGGACACACTCATGGAGACGCGAGAGTGCCGCGCGGGGCCACTTACAGCCGCCATCCAACCGCTCCGCGGCCGCCGTCACCGCAGATTCATCACCCGCCGAACCTTCGGCCTCCACACCCTGCCGCGATCACCAGCCCTCGCCTCCCGGTGGACACGCGACGCTATCACCGGCTACCTCTTTATTATTCATGCTCGAACGACTATGCGGGAATCACTCAATGCACACCACACTAAACGGGATCCACCTGTCAATTTCACCAGTTATTCCGAATATGAACTGAATGTTTTTAGGAGTAAACGACGCCGCAGTTTACTTTAAACCCAGTTTCAAACTATTCCGGACAAAGGATGACACCGTGATAAATTAAATACAAGCGGCGTGCCGACGTCCACACCGTATGAGAATCGAGCGACACTGGCGATGGAAGGGAGAGGAAGTGGGGAGTGAGCAAGACAGAAAACAACAATGGCGACGACGCCATGAACAGCTGCTTCGCTGGAACTTAGCTGGCTTGGATATTGTGTTAAGCAACGCGAGTTTTTTTTGCTTTAATTTAGGGCTCAAAAAAATAACCAAAGAAATGTCACTATTTATACACAATTATTCATTTTTGTCCATGTATTTCATTTAATTATTGTCGACAAAAGAGAATAATTTAGACAACTAGAACTAGATAATATTATATTGTTATAGATAAAAATATAACAATTAAAACTAAGCAATACGATGTGGGCAATTAATTACTTCCTACTTTTATTCGACTTTTTTATATTAAGTAATCAACAATTGATAAGTCTTTATTACTTTGTTTACAAACGTTGTATAATAAAACATCTATGTAGGTACCTATTATGGATTTCTCGTATTTTACTAGCCAAATACAATGTCATACCTAACCTGAACTACTAACATAATTAAATAAGGTTACCTGAAGTTTTGACCATAAATAAATTATTAATATTTACGTGAGACTTAAAATTAAGTAGGTACGATTATTACCTAAGGAATAAAGTAAAACATTGTTTTGATAATTACTAAATTATTTCATTTTCCTAATGTTTAAGTAACATGAATACTAGTAGGTACTTATCTTATTTAGAACCTCTATGTCTAAAGCATATAATTATTCATCCTATACCTATCGGTTGCGGTAGTATCATCGCCACATCTAAGTATCTACATATTTTCTGCAAAGCACCAGTCACACAAGACACATTCATGCAGACACAATCATTCTACAATCATCAAGACTAGAAACCCACCTTTGATTTATTTAAGTTAGTCTTATTTGTTTCGGTGTTACCTACACGTCTTGGCTTGTACTAGTACAAGAACTTATTTTTATTTCTTCACGTGCATATTAAAAGTGTTTCGGAATTTATTTCAAGTCGTAATGTTACCTATAGTTTTCAAAGAAGTTTCAGTCAGAAGTTTCCAAATCCCGCGTCCGTACCTATGTGAAGAGAACGATGTATGGATTTAGATGTTTGGCTTTCGATGTTCTCTGGCTACCCCTTAAGGGCCCTGTTTGGACGCTATGCTGCTAATAGAATACTATGAACTTAAACCGCTTAATTTTAAAACGGTTTGATAATTAGCTTAGTATATAAATTTATAAGCTGATTAACAGTAAGCTATAAGATACTTTTCAACTTTGCTGTATAAATAATATAAATAAATAATCTCAGATAACCTGTGAGAAGGATGAAATTGAGAACATCATTTGAAATACTTAGAAAAAAATGGTAAAGGTACAGTTACCTTTACGTGTTACCTTTCAAATAGCGTTGTACATTTTGTTTCCTTCATAAAATTGATCTTAATTTAGGAAGTTTAGTATTCTTATTATTGTTTAATTTTGTTCTGAACAAATGGTCCTGGGTTCGATCTCTGGATCAGGCAAAGTATTATTTTATTTTTCTGACGTGAAATGGCTAATAGTAACTCGGAGTCTGGACTTGAGCCTTGTGTGTGTCAATAGGCTCACCCATCCATTGACGATTTAGGTACATGGGACGACTAACATAAATGGTGAAAGTGGAAGTACTATAGTTTAAGGCCTACCCCATTGGGGAAATGCTACGTTTTTACGACGCATATTTTTTATTAAAACTAACAATAGGTTACTTGAAGAACACCACAGTCCCCGTTCAAAGTAAAATAATTATTTCAATACTCTTTTTGATTCGTCCAAAAATCACGTTAGTCCGGAAATAGATCTTTATTTTTTTTCCGCGCATTTTCATTATTCCACTGCTGGAACACGGAGATCCTCGTAGAGTGAGTGGGTTAAAGCCATAATCTGCCACGCTGACTAAGTGTGGGTTGGCAGACTTCACATCTTAGAGAATTTTAATTCTAATATGTGCAAGTTTCCTCACAATGTTTACATACACCGTTATGGCACGTGACATTTAATATTAAAATGCATATTTGTAAAGACATGCGCGCCATGGATTTGAATGCATCAGACCTGGGTGAGAGCCTGAATTCTAAACTACAGGGCTGTCATTGTGATATCTTTATGTACAATTTAAGCGAAATCAATAAATGAAAACAGACTGAGTGGCTGTCTTTTTGTTACCTTGCGAGCTTCATACTTTTACATAGTAGGTATATGAACCAATCCAGTCTATCATCCCTTAACTCCAAAATTGCACTTCTGGGACACTATTTATAAACGTTGACATATACTCGGGACACGCACACCAAAATAAATAAAGTCCCAACATTGTTTTATGTTGTATTATACCTACATATATGAAAGAAATATTTGTAGGCTATTTATAATTACATACCGACCGGTTTTTTATCATATTGGCACCGTTGGTTATGATTGACAAAATAATTAAGAACAATGAATTGTTAATAAGAATTAATAGATAAAGGACAGAATAACTCATCAATTTCCTACTAAAGATTGATAAACAACAGCCATTTAAATTTGCAAAGAGTAAATAGAATTTATTTATTCTATTTTCGAAAATATTCAAACATGCTGAATCAGGCTCGTTCAGTGAAGATTTCGTGTGTAGCGTGATCGAAAATTCCCATGACTGTATAATTTAATATATTAATAGCACTAATTAATAAGAAAGGACGCGAGAAATTAATAATAAAAACTAACCTATTAACAAACAAAGTATAAGACAAAGAAACATCAAAACGCCTTTGTGTTCCTTGTGGCGTGCTAATATCTACACTGTCTTTAACGTGGCAGGCGCAAGGTACTTATATCCGGATAAATCTAAATTCATCACGAATAAGATTTTAGTCGTCTTCAAGACAATTAGGTTGGACAGCGAATTCGTCTATGGTTATAAGCAATAAACAAGTGTCAGGCCCTGATGACATCCCGAACATGGCGCTGGCTATGCTGCCGGGGAGAGCTATGGTCGTACTGACCAGGCTCTTCAATGGCATACTCCACACGGGCCACTTCCCTAACATCTGGAAGTAGGGCAACGTGATAGTCCTCCCGAAGCCGGAAAAGACCGTCGTCTCCTGGCCAGCTACCGGCCCATAACGCTACTGCCTACTACGGCGAAGCTGTTCGAGCGGCTCGGGCTGAACCGGCAGCTTCGGTCACTTACTCTAAGGGACGAGCAGTTTGGCTTCCGCGCGGGCCACGCGACTACGTTACAACTAACGCGGGTGATCCACCACTAGACGGTGAAGGCCTCCGACTCGGGTAAGGAGGGAATCCTGGAGGCCCGTAACCTCGCCCCCACGCGGCGAAGCGACTTAAAACCGGTTAGCACGGCCATAGACGTCAGGCTGGCCCTTTATATTTTTTATGCCAATGGCTTTGTATCCTATAAAAGACAATTGAAATATTTCAACTTACGAAATCAAAGTTGACTACGCCAGTAAAACTAGTTTCAGTCGGATTTTATAATCTGGGCTTGATGGCTTGGCACCATAACATGCCACCACTCTTATTGTTAACGCGTCTTTATTTCCTTTGTATATGATTGTTATTGTGTCAATAATAATAATAGTATTGCAAAATTCTGTTGTAATATCCGTTTGGAGTCGCCCAATTTATAAAAAGCGTATTTCTTTGTATTTATTGTAATCTAAGGCAAAATACACTATTCGAATAGATACTTTCGAGGTAAAATGGATGTGTTGAATAGGAAATGCTTTGACGCAATCGAACTATGTTAGGTTCGGATAGTGACTAAACTACTGGGAATAGTTTGTTCCTGGTCAATACAAGCACTATAATAACGTTTTAAGGATATCGTCTATATGAACAAATAGTAAGATGCGCATGGAAGCATTGAATAGTAAGTTCACTAGTACACGGTACGCACCTCAGTTCACTACTTTTAATTGGCTCTTGTAGTTTGTGTAAACATTTGACAAACGTCTCAAATTAAATTGCAGATACATTAGAATATGCCTCTTAAGTTACTAAGTAGTAGTTTTAGGACAGGGCGCGATGGCGCTGATGATGGACTGAGATGGGATGATGATGAAGTAGTCAAAGCAGTAATATGTAGCTGTTTCGTTAAAGTAAAACTAAATTCGTGAAAGAAAACTATAAAATAATTTGCTTTTGTGACTTTCTTGCTACTACGAGCTAATCAAATCAGACGTAATTTGGATGGAAATGACGGTCTCCTAAATTAATATTGTTATAGATTCATTATGATTTCAGTTAAGTAATATACACAACTTCATTATCATACGTCTCCCGTAGCTTTATTTATGTAGCAGTTTTTTCAGTTTATAAAAAAAAAATTAGGGACAGTAATAAAAGTAACGTTAATAAATATCAATTATTTTATCACAGAGAATCACATTGTGTTATACAACATAATATTTACGTGTCTAGTACAAAATATTCCTTAAGATGACCAATGTTTAAGTATAATATGTATATTATTATTAAATAGCTAAATAATTATTACCGATGAAAATGGGTACACCACTACAAAATACTATTTCCGTTCGACGTGTTTATTCGATTCAATATGGCTGACGCAGGTGACAGACGCTCGAGAACTCATTTATTCGCTGGCATATAATAATAAAAAAATAAGATATAGAAGAACGAAGGCCGCCACAATGGTGCAAACAATGACGTTTCTATCAAAACTAATACGCATAGATCATTTGTACATTTCTTTTATTAGTCTTATTTACTTATTTCAAAATAAACATTTTAAAACTTACGATAATATCGTACTGTTTAGAATATGTTTACCATATAGGTAACTACTTGTAGTAGATATATTTTTTATTTAAATGTAAGAAACAAACTATTGAACATTTGTTTCAAAGATATGAACACGATATAAAGCAATTTCATGCATACTTGGCCAACGTTCAATCTTCCAGCAGTAGTATACACAAGACTAATTATTTGTTATTTAAATAATATAACGGTATATCGAACCTATATCGATTTAGTTGATAAAATATCGACACACATTTCTAAACAAACAAAAAACCCCTACCTGGCAGACAATTTAATCACGTAAAGGTTGATATCAAAAATAAATAATGTACTTTATTTGATTTTTACTTCATTTGATCCCGGCACCACGTTAAGAGGAAGACAGCTAGGAATATAAATAAAATATATGAGGCTCTAAGTCCGTCACCTGAGTCTTACATCAATAAAAATAGGATAATATTATGTGATACATTTGAAAATAATTGCACTACGATGATAATAATATACTAGTAATGATGATGATAACAAAACATAAATTTTCTCGATATAATTAATAAATAATTCTAATATGTACTAGAAATTAACACAACATTATAATATTTGAAATTGTGAGACACAAAATATAATGTTACATAGTATTTACTTAGCAGAAAAGAAGGGCATTTGGTTAACTTATAAAATTTTGGATAAGGTGTTACGATTTGAAATGTATGTAACGTTGAATGTACAGAATTATTTTGGAGAGTATGTTGATACCAACTAATTTATATCAATAGAAAATAAAAATTATTATTTTTATATTTTTAAACTCCTGCCACATTATCGTTAACTGCTTGGAAAGACAGCTCTACTTATATGAGAGAGGTTAAATATAAAATGAACTAATACAGCCCCATTTACATTTATGTCATATTCTTCTTTAGAAGCACGATTTAATATCTGTATTTTCCATTAGTTTTATACCATAAGAACAATGTATTGAAAGTGTTTCATTCACGACAAAACTAACGATTTCACCCAAACCCATACGAATCAAATCGCACCATGTCGACATCCCCTCCACGCCCACTATAAAAGTGTTTAATATATTTATGTACATAATAATAAGATAAAAATGGATAGAAATAATATTACCAACGTTACGCTTGGTGCACCTTTCGTAAAAGTGATTAAACCACGCGGTGCTCAAACAACTTTGTTTTCCGTGTCAAAAATATCTGAGATTTATGTAAAGAATGCCATAAAATAACGGTTGGATTGAGATGCACAATTTTTTTTTTCCACTTAAGGCTAAAACACTGCACCCGATAAACATTTGGAATACGTAACCTATAAGTAGCTATAGATCTCTGTACATCAAAGGATAAACATTAGTACAAATTCAAGACACATCTAACGCTTTATTGTCTATTTACATTATGTATACGCTCCACTGGACCGATTCGTGTTTTATGGAATTCTAATTTAACTTTTAATACAAGAATATTCAATGAACATTTTTCGAATTCCATTTGCACAGTCTACAGTCACGTATTCGAAAAATTCGTATCGTACATTCTCAGTTTTATCAACGTGAATACATCCATGTACATATTGATTTATTATTGACACAGCAGTACATATAGGCCATAATTTGTTGAAGAGAAGCTACATAGCCACACGTACATACGTCTCTATAGGTAAATATTTATAGTGTCCAACATTATGTTGTTAGTACGACAAAATATTCTTATTTTGGTAAGTGACATTCAGTAACAATGTTGTGTTAATATTTTATATTCAGGTGTAATATTTTAATGAAACAACTAGGTACGGATAAAATTATCATGCATGGTCTGATGATAATGCATCTCACAATGGAGGTAGTCAATGATTAAGTTAATAAATTACAATCCTCCCTCAATTTTATCATTGTCATGGAAGCCAAGGTGACACTCCAAATTTTCTCCAGTTAAGTATTGCAAACTCTTTTAGGAAAGAGATAAATAGAGAAATACAAACATTTTCATATCGTTTCCTAATAAGTAGATTCGCGCAATTTTTTTTCATTTTTCTTTTTTTTTAATTGCTTTGCATTTTTAAATACACCAAAAATGAATAGTGCATTAAAAATTCCATATAATACAA
>DWDT01001876.1:0-14834 GCA_018245595.1 Microceris scylla | reverse complement strand
ATACATGCTAATATTGGTAATACACATTGCGAAACATCACAAGCACTCCTAATCATTATAACAATAGCTCTGCTTAGGGATCGAACCCACAACATCCGGCTCAGCAGGCAAGATCGCTAATCACAGAACAAACGGGTCAGCTCATATTCTGTAATTTATACATAAGATATCTATATAAATATATACTTATATACAAACTACGACCTTACAGGGGGTATGTCCGGTCTCTTGAGAACAAAGTTTCTTAACCCGAGCTGAACATCAATAGTTCTTGAGAGGAGTATCTACGGAGCGGTGATCCAAAGCACAGGTAGCTGTGCTTGTATTACAAAATCTACCTAAAAGCAAAGTTTAACATAATTCGGTTTTTATAAAACAAACTAAATATTGAAAATAGCACATTAATTTCAGTCTTTGATCTTTTAGTTGTCAGAAATTCTTTGAAGATATTATTTTTGTTCGCATAAGTAAACTTATAGGTACTCGTACGATTAAAAAACATTAGAGGTAATTAAACTTTATAGAAACAAGTATTATTGTTGCTATATCGCCATGGCAAGTCCTGTACGAGGTAGGCAGAGAGCATGGATTTTTTTTTATTTAATTAAGGCTTGCCAACGCATGGTATACAATTTACATACATACAGCATAAGGTGCTCGTATACCGCCAATTACAGGTGAGGACAGTATCCTCAATAACTGCGTTTACATCAAAATTTAATATGCGTTGCAATTTATATTAATTATAAAACTACGTCTTCAAATGTACATATAAACATTGAAAAACATATTTTGAAACTCTTGTGCCATGAAATGCATTGTGAATATCCTTCGATGTGTATATTTTATAACATAAATACGGTGTAGGTATATGCCGCAAGCTTGTTACCGGGTTGTAAGCCTTAGCCGCTGCGCGATGGCTTACGTGTGCAACGTTTCGTGATACTCTCGTATGATCCTCTGACATCCGATCATTCGAACAATTTCGTACGTGGCTTTGATATCCTTTCGCTCGGCATTCCCGCAAGACGGTGGCTTATAAGGAAATTTTATAATTTTATACATCAAAGTAAACAGGTCGGCCGGAGCAGCGTTGTGGAATGAACTCTACCGTTATCTCAAGGATGAAGCTCCTCTCTAGCAGCAGTGATGACTGCCTGACTCCAATATTTTTTTCAAATATCAGTCACATTGAAGACACTGCTGTAAATTGTTACAGTCGTTTAGTGCTCGTGACAAAGCAAATCTAAATTTAAATAAATTTTATGCGTTTGAAATTGAATTGAATCTTTATAAGTTTTCACGGACTCCGAAAATAGAATCAACTTAGATATAACTCTCTAGAGAGATTATCGATTAGCCCCAAGCATGTACTGACACGTTAAATTTTATCTCACTCGTACCTCCGAATTACGCTGTTCTAAATTATCCAAGTTAGTTACAAAATAACATTAAATTACGTCGTCGTTCCCGCGACGTGCTATCTTTACGAGCTATAACTTCAACGCAGACCAATCTGCACAGTAGCTCAATCTGGCCATCTATTCAACTTCTTCATATAGTTTCTTAAAGACGTAATTTTTTCGTACATTCGTGCAAGCTTTTGAACATTAAATAGTCTTTAATTTTATCGACAACCTTGAGACGTAATAGAATTGCATCAATTGATTACATATTACAACCCCCATCGGCAGGTGCTCTACGTGTATGACAAAGCTTCAGAAACTTAATGAGAACGCGTTGGTGCTATTCTTCTGCTGTGCACCATCAAACTCCCCCCAGAATAAAAGTCCCCAGAAAAAAAATTAACATTCTTACGTTAGACAAACCTATAATCAACTCATAAAACAAATATAAAAGCTTGTAATAACCGTTTGATAATACGTTGACTTGATAGACGTACTCGTATATAATGGTACAATAGACATTTTTACCTCATGTATTATTACCTTTACATTATTACCTTACTATTTTTACCTTTTCACCTTCATGCATAGACTTATTATATTATCTTATTCATGTTCTAGTGTTAAATAACGTACACAACTGTTATCAGCAATATCAATCAGCACATAAGCGTGGTGGGCGGGTGGCGCGTGGTTTACAGCACTGAGTGCAAACGTCAGCGAAAGATTGCAGCGAGGTGAAGTGAAGTGAATACGATATATGGGTGCGAGGCGCCGGACTGTGGGATTGGATCGGTGCTGAAACAAACTGGAGCGCAGCGCTGACAAACTGCCGCTGATAAATAATTGGATATTTGTAACTGTAGACCCATAAACAATACGTAATAACCCCAATCCAGTGCCGTGGTGTTTTGAATTAGTATAAACGGACAAAACTGGAGACAAATAAATATTTGTTTGTCTACAGTTTTATCCGTCTGTATATATATACAAAACTTACACCGCTGCGACCTCGCTGCAATCGGCGGGAGCTCATGAGGAAGTACCTCGTACAGGTAAGAAACTAATCGGGCCATCCCGAAAAACGCACGTGAGTTAGGCCGGTACATACATATATAATAACTTATATACAGAGGCTTTTAGTCTTGATTTGTGCCTTGTATATGGCAATAGACTTAATACCTTTTTCATGATGGGACATAAAAGTAACTGGTAAAACATGGGAGTTTACTGTACTTCTCTGCCTACCCTTTAGGAGATTATAGGATGTTACTAAATAAAAGCAAATCAAAAACATACTGACAAACAAGCTCTTCTTCACGTGAAAAAAACCAACACCAATTTTATATTGTGATCAGGTGCGAACCTAAACATTTCATATTTTTATGTACCACATATCCTAAGCACTTCCGTAAAGAGGCCTTAAAAAAACGTATACTCGCGATATTTTCCCATATTACGTTACAAGCAAATGAAGTGCGATATGGAAAATGTTTTACACTATAACCATGTTATAATAAATATAAAAAATTCTCATATAATAGATACAAGTACTTTGTCCATAAAGAATTTTATAAAGACAACCACCCATAAATAACACTGTAGGAACATATACAAGATTTATCGCTGTGGATTCTTTGCCACAAAAAAAAAACAATTTCCAAAACAAATTTGGCTTTCGGGAATGAAAAGAAAATGGTTATTTAACAGTTAGGTAACATTGTTTAATAACGTAATAAATAATTGTGTGTGTCGCATTATTATATCTACCGATCGATATTAATATTAAAAATAATTCGTTTTTTTAGGTAATAACATTAATAATTTATGCTAGAATATTCTACACTTATTACCATAGACTAACATTAATAAATTTCTTTTGAAAATCATTAGTTGGTAAGCCGCTTGGATGTCGTTATAGATAAAAGCAAAGAAATTTACATTTACAAAATGTTTATATAGGTACATTACATTATATAACTTTACGTAAAAAAATTACACGGTACCAAAATGGCATATACCTACATACATATATTCTACTACGTTTGCACGTAGCGATCTTCACTTATCCATTTCTCGTGTTGTATAGCGCGTACCAAGTGCGAATCCAGTTTATCTTATGGCTGGTAAACTACATACTACAGTCATATTTACATCTTTATCGAAAAGAAAAGTTACGTAAATATGCCCTATCTGTAGTCGATTTGATTACGAATTGTATAAAAGTGGTGCTTAAAAAAGCTAGCGCCATACCTGCTCGGGTAAGCTATCTACACGCTTATATACTTGCAACACAAAAAAGAATAACAATGTTTACGTGTTTTTATATGTCATTTGCATGTTGAAAGAAATATATCGCTTTCATACACAACTTCCACAGCACATTTTCTTCTGTAGTCAAAGAATGAGAACTCATTTTTATCATATTTTGTTATTATTATTGTTATTTCACCACGGCAGATCCCTTACACGGTAGGTGGAAAGAAGAAAGTGCAGAATATCTCTCCTCATAGACCTCCTATTTACTTATGTCATATTTACTTATGTATAAGTCATCTTTAATTATGTCTTCTTTCTCTTTCATATCGACATCCATCCGTTGTAATACTTGTTCATTATAATTCTGTTCTGTAAGTACAACTTCTCAACAATTTAGACTACCCTGAATAAACACAAAGTCCGTGTGGCGTTGAACACACAGTTACCACGGTCTTAGGAATTGTTTGCGATATTTACTTACCAGGGATTACTCTGCAGGTGACTTCATGAATTCTTGTACATCTTGGACACTTTAATACTATTTCATAACTATGAAAATAGTTGTTTACGGTTAAAATTAATTCCAAATCTCCTGTAAGGTTCTACAAATGAATTACCATAGATTACTTAAGAAAAATAGCTTTAATAGTAGGTAACTAAGTTAGTCTAAAAGTTCACAGGTAGTCGTTAACGATTGAATAAATAACATTAAAGATTCAAAAAAACAAACTTCCCGAAATGTATCAAAACTCAAGGAAATTTATACAAATATTGTCCTTGGGGTATTACCGTTACCATTTGAGAAATGAAACCGGGGATAGATCCGAGACTCAAAACTTCCTGTTCACAGATAGTTTCATAACTTGCACAAAACTTGTACGAGTCCGCAACAGCTAACCCGTGGCTAACTACGACGTGATGACAACGACTTGCCTAAAACTTTGACAAAGTTTCCACTCGACTTCGTCGCTGTCAATATTCGCAACGATACGAACATCGGCAACAGATTATGGTATCCAAATTCAAGCAACCGACTCCAACTCGAAGCCTATTAATGTTCAATATTAACTTGCAAGAAATAAATCTACCAGAAAGTCAAGTAGTATCAACATCAAAAACTTGTGAAATCTAACACAGATTCTAAGGTATCCGGTTCTCGGAAGTTCGTAATTTTGATATATACGCGTTGATGATGATGATCAGATAGTTAATCTCAGTGTTAATCTCGTTAATTAAGCTTAGACTTAGATTATATCTAAATTAGGCTACATTCAAACTCTAAAAATAAATGTCTTAGTTTGAAGTGAACATAACAAGTAGTTTTGTAGTTTGAGGTGAGAATAAAACGCATCTGTTATAAAAAAAAAACAGAAGATCGCTTATTCGTGGTCCCTATTTACATTGTTCTCTCGCAAGACTAACTATTTACGATTGATGAGATGTCATAACTTTCGAATTGGGAATAACGATAAAGATGCTCCGAGTCTAACTTGACGTTTCAACAACTAGCTGCCAAGTGTTTGGAGTTGTGCCTTACTTTGTTCCTGACAACTCCTGCATTGATTTATCGGTTGATGTTATGACGTAAATCATATCGAAATTTCAATCCAACTTCAATGTTTCCTTACAATATAAGTGCAACTTATTTCCCTATAAAATAACTACAACATTTTTAGGCTTTAAAGCTTTTATTGTCGATCTTAGGCACGGGTCGTTACAGACAATGTGTATTTGGCTTTAAGAACTCAGATACATAATGTCTATTTTCTAAACTAGTTTCTCAAAGTGCCACGTCGTCGTCGACTTCGCCACATTGAGCAGGATTACTATAACAGAGGTAATTGGACGCGCCTCTCACTATAATTAGTATAATATTGTTTACTTGTTACGAAGCTAGCTCGGCGCTGAGCAGCGGAGACACGAGCAAAACAGGTCTGGTAATTTGTGGTTATTATTAACGTTGTAGACTTATTTTCTACCACAGCATTCCGCTGCTTTCTAGAGTTTTCGCTTTTAATACCCAAGCCCTTGGGATACAAATAATGAGTTTATGAAATAAGTCTATCTTAAGAGGATACAGCTGTACTGTATTAGATATATTGTCAAATTAGAACCAAATTGAGATGGATTTTCAAGAGTCTGCGTTTACAGTACATAATGGTATATTTTACACAGTGAATACCGTGCGCCTCGCCAAAGAGAACACATCCTCATTGACACAATACATACCGTGTTTCGCGTGAAACTGACCATCTTTACCGCTACGTGGCTTGTACATTAATTGTAAAATTTTATTTATTTAAATAGTGGGTATCGTTTTGAATAGGATGGAACTGTAACTAGTGATAAAAAAAAGGTAAGCCTCTCCGATGCAACCAATAAATAAATAATTTTTTATAAAGGAACGGAAAATAGAAAAAAAACAATAGAAAATAAAAAATTTAAAAAAAAACAGACATATTGATGATTATATTTTTTGAGATCATTCAAACAATTAACACCAGAATTCAGAATCCATTTAAAAACAAAATGTTTCTCGCTGAAACTATACAGGCAACTGAAAAATACGTTTTAGTTTGGTAAACGTATAACAGTATAGAGTGCGCAGCTTCTAGGGACACAACGATTACAAGTATTTTTATTTGCCGCTCACACGCGAAGTGCATTCTATCCGCTCAGGGCTTTACGCGGTACACGTTTAAAACGTGGGAACGCGAGAGAAACCTCCAACTGAAGCGGTGACAACGCAATACGTTGTATATACAAACAGAATAGTGGAGAGTAAACGGACTAATATTATGATTGGTCTATTCTATTGGTCTACTAATTGCAAAAAATGAGCGTTTCAAGAGTCAATTCGTATATGTATGTATTTGTATTTGAATCGTAAGAAAACCTGTATTAACTTAAAAGTTCTCCACATTCACAAAAGTGTGTGAATTCTATTTATTAGGATTGGCAATCTATGGCTTTAGCCCTTTTAATTCGAGATAAGATCCGTGTCAAATAGTAAAACAATAAAAGAAGTTTACAGTTTCGTTCACGCTATATAGTAATCATCCCTTATAAGTGCTTTTTAAAGAAACATCATACTATAGTTATATAACAGCACCGCTAAAACATCTTTTGAAAGGTAGCAGGTCTTATATTCTAAATTTTACTTAGAAATGTCTAGAGAAAAATACGAGTTTAAGAATGTAGCGCTCGGACCACGTGTCGGCTCGCAGGAATCCAATAGCGCGCGTGAAATTACACAGAACCTTCCTTCAGAGCCTTTCCCGGCCACTGCCTTCCTCTCGTTAGGGATATCGCAACCCAACTATTTGCACGGATTTTGTTTAATTTGAAATTCCTGCTTTTCACTGGTCTGGTCTGAAATTCTCAACAATCTCGCCTTTTAATGTCTGTGTGGGTTCTTTTATGTCTGGATACTTAATATATTTTGTCAACAGATATTTCGCTTTACAATAAGCCGGTAATGTGTATGTCGCACGTACTACCGTGATTTATTATTGTCATTTGGAAGTGGGTGACGTGATTCGACTTAACTTAAAATTTACATTTGTAGACAGGTTTAAACTTAATTCCGCGGTGACTCACGTCGACATGATTCACTTTCTGATGATTACATAAATTACTATCTCTGTACATACTATGTACATATATACACATATCGACGGTAAAGCGTGTCTCAAAAGTATAAACCACCTGAACAAATAATATTTCTATATGAATGTATCCACTATTGTTCACTTGGCAAGATAACCTCACTGAGAAGGGAAAGACGGAAATATTCTCAATATTGGAATTGCAATTGAGAACGCATAGATAGTAGTCGTAAGGTTATATGGACCCAGCATCAATCACCCGCGAAGTAATATCTATTTTATTGCACACTTCGACATACAAAAATGATTTTCCAATAACAATTAGCATTTAAAAATTAGAAATAAATTTTGCGTAGAGCAGTATAAGTTAATTTACATGTTAAACAATGATCGGATCCATAAATGTATTCCGAGAGCTTCCACTACGATTTACTGCATGCGACCTGAATGCACAATTTCCATATTTCCTATAATATCACAGAGGCACGTTATAATCGGACAGTCGCGCACTCATTTTATTTAATTTGTTACTTTACTTTTCATTTGCCGCTTGCATTTACATACGCGGATTAAATTTAATATTTATATCGAATTGCCATATTTCATTATATCTGTGACATGCCGGTACTCGACGATGAAATTCTTTAATTGGATTTATTTAACAGAACATACAGGCATCGTAATTGGCTCGCAGTGATAGTACTGTCAATAACAAGGTTCAGAGGGCATACATTAAGGTCTACACCTCAGAGTTCGTTATAAGATACCAGTTGTCATAGCTCATCGCAAGTTCAACGTTTTTAAGTGTTGGCGCGAAAAGTGTCGCGCGTGACATTGTTAAATTCAAATACCAGTTAGAAAATAGAACACAGATTACTCGTCACAGAGTCGTGTTTAGTCCAAACCACAAAAACGTCAATAACGATTTGATTTTGTCGTGTTCTAAAACAATTTGCAAATTTTGGCTGAACTCGTTTGGGAAACTTTCAGATTTGGCAGCTAGCACAACACATGTGCGGTACGTATTCAACAATTTTAACTATTCCAGCAAACCTTTAACTAGTTGCAATCCCTAGTATATTATAGAATGTATAGTAGCGAATAACAATAGGCTCAAAAATAGGAAAAACTTTTATTGTGAATATCGAACGAGAAAGTTACCACTGCTGTTGATTTCATTAGGACTTAAGTCTTCTCAACCAGAAGCCAACCAAGAATAGAACGATAAAATTTTTGCAAATGATGATAATGTATACAATTATCACAGTAAAAACCAAGATGTTATAAAATAATAATTAAATGAGATAAATAGACCGATTAAGGTAAATTTTGGAATTCAACTTTCCTTCGAGGAAGTAACACATACCATAAACGTTGCACGTACCGAGGTATGCTTTAAATAACCCTATAGAATATAGACTAGATTATATCTCAGAAACTTGTTTTCTTTATAAAATACGTACATAGAGCAGTATCAGCTTTTTAAAAACGCTTAACTCATATAGAGATAAGCAGGGGATAGTCCATATCTGCCGGTATGACATCAATATATAATATCCACGTGAACTGCTGTCAGCCCGACGGCTCTGGCGCAGCGCCAACGCGGACAGGAAGTGTCGACGTCCAACCTGAGTTTTATGTCTTCTAATGTTTCAATTTAGTCTTCAGAAGTAACAAACTCATACGTACATGTGTACATACTACTGATGTGTTATATATATTTCGAAATACTTTTTAATTTCAGGTAAATAAAGTATGGTCTTGAGTACATATGTACATACATGTGCTTTAAAAGACATCACGTGCATCACGTGCCCAAAGAATATCTCAAAAAAGACGTATTTTATAAGTTACAAAAACAGGCGGTGCTGCAAGGGTATATGTTCAAACGATTCGTGACTTCGGCAATTCAAGACGTGCTTCGGAAATAGGTCAATTATATGCTTCAAATCAACACTATTAACTCTCATATCTTGTTCTCAACAATTTATGTTATAAAAAGATTATCAAAGTGACTTCGCTCTCTTATAAAAATCACTACAAAATTTAATATGAATCTCAATTATCATATACTGTTGTTTAACTACAGCAGTTAATAGAGCACTGTTTGACTAAATTTGTACTGTTGTTTGACTAGAGCAGAACTGACGCGCCTCGTGTTTGGCGTTTTTGAAAAGTACCTACGAGGTCTCGCTTTGAACGGAATTTGTAATGTTTTTTTTGTATTATAACTGTCGTCCTGTTCATTCTAAATAGACGATCATGTGAAAAGTAAAATAATGAAAAGCTATTAGCACTTTTACTATGTCACTATGCACCCTATTTTTAGTCACAATTAATAAATGCGAAAAAACTAAAAGTACAAGAAGTAAAAAAGTAAAAGCACGAATATCAAAAGAGCAGGTAAATAATATTGACAGTATTTATTTCGAGTTATAAATCGAAATCGCACACCAGCTATTCTCATTCTATCAAGATCATCTCTCAACACAAGAAAATATTCTGAAAAGAAGTAAAAATAAACTGGGAATATTCCCAAACCTCCTGCACAAGGTTGTAATGATAAATGGTACAAACTTTATATAAAGGCGCGCGCCGGGCGACAGCCGCACGGGACAGCTATTTAACGGTCTTTTAAAATTACCTTCCGAATCCGGGGGGAAACATCCGACACGGATAATGTGGCTTGTAAACTGATAGGACTGTATTGTTCAACCGCTGTGTCTTTCTTACAACTATTTAAAACTAAAGTTGTTTAACAGAAAAATTTTGCACATAGCAAATTCAATCAAAAATCCTCTGCGTACGCTTTGGTAGACTTTAAGCTGTCCAATCCTACGTATTATCTTCTCCGTACCGCGAACATCCCTCAATCTGTGCCCATTCTATACAAATATTCACAATAATATCCTCTTTCACGGTCATCAAGCTAACGATGTCGGGGTCTATAAATCTCAAACAGATTTATACGGTAACGTCCATTTTTTTGTACAAAATCGAATGAAACTTGAAACCCAGACAGTGCTCTTTTTCAAAAGAGCGCGCGTTAACAGGGCATCTAATATTGCCGGTAACCATGGGCAACGCTGCCCTTATTTTTTATGTCGGGAGAGCAGCAAACAAGCAGACACCAATCACAGCTATCCTCTGTCCTTCATAAAAATCAATAACCAACTTCGAAAAGTATTGACGAGTATGAATAGGACATTTGGCATCAAGTTAAGTAATATAAGACGATATACTTAGTGACATCGTCGCAATTCAGTCTGTTCGGAAATTCTTAAACAAGACCCTTTAAGTTACAAATTTGTGACGATCTCAAGCTGCCATGGTAAGATCGGTCAGAAGTGCGCTCATCGCGACATTATTAAATACCTGAACGCTTGACAGATTAATGTCGCGGCCGCGCCCCGCACCGCCCCATTATGTCTTCCTAATTACGCTCATACTTCAAGTTACTCATCGGATAGGACTTCATCGACACTTTGTATCTGTCCACGTAAAGAGAAGAATGACTTAATAGACATTAATGAATAGAATGACTTAATGGTCATTAATGAATAGAATGACTTAATGGTCATTAAGCTCAGGATTTAGAAGCGCAGGGCGAATTAATGACTATTCTCCTTTAATTTCAATTAGCTTACAGAAATAGAACCGATTATAAAGCAGTATTAAAATTTCTATGACATTAACAAGTTGACTTAAAATGTACGAGCATACGCACAAAGAATTATAGCGATGATAGTAAAATAGTTAGAGACAATATAATGCATACAAATGTACTCAAATTGTTATCTCATCATCATCATTAGCCTATTTCAGTCCACCGCTGGACATAAACCTCCCCCAAAAGGGGGTTTATGCCCGTAATCTCCACGTTGGGCATGCGGGTTGGACATATTTATTGGATTGGATTTATTACAGATATATGTATATTGATATCTAATTAATTAAAATTTATTAAAGTTCAAATGAAATTAATTTTAATAAAACCGCATATTACATAACTCAATTAAAGTACTTGTACAATAAATGTACACAAGTTGATATCTAATTGATTAAAATTCATTAAAGTTCAAATCAAATTAACTTTAATAAAACCGCATATTACATAACTTAATTAAAATACATACTTCACTTGCCGTTGAAGTGAAAGTTTATTCAATTTATTTCGAAAGATATGAAGTAGGTACGTATATTCTGTAAAGCTATTCCAGTAGAAAGAGATAGAGTTGCGGGTTAATCGCGATCCGCCTATCAGAAAGTTCGCTAGAAGTAAGTGTACGGCAATAGGCTTACCAACTATTCCATGGGACGTAAAACATGGGTGTGTACTACACACCTCTGCCTACTCCTTCAGGGAGTACAGACATGATGTTAGGTTTTACGTTTGAAATTCTTTATCTACTTTTGGCGTGTACCATTCTATTTGGAAAAAACAAGGTCTGACTCCTCTCAAAGTTGCAACATTGCTTAATCATTTTCATTCAAGCATGATTCTTCTTGTAACTAAAATTATTGAAGCACTTGTAACATACAAGCCGTCTGGGTCATCTTCTGGCTCCTTCATACGTCGTGGGTGCACTAGACCTCTCTGCCTATCCCTTCGGGGAAATACGGGCGTGACGGTTTTCTACTTGCATATAGTATTTCAATATACATTGTCTCCATTAAAAACATAATAAAAAAATACAAAATAAAAGAACTTGTACCAATAAAAATATTGTTTTAGATCGTTAATAATTAATCAAATGGTAAGCTTTGAAGCTTTTCATATCGTAGAACGGGTTTACGACTTTATAATTACTGGCGGCGGTAATTAGATTTGCCGGGATCCCGTCCACCAACTTAGTTATTTGTGTCAAAAGCTCTCGCATAATAACTCTCAATAACCATACTCGACCAGGTTTCTCTGCCGGTATTATTGCTACCTATAATTTCTACCGCTACCAGGGATACTAACATTGCGCAATGCACAAACACACGCTTAGTTGCAACGGTATTCTATAAAAGAAGAGGTTCGTCAAAAGATTCGATGATTTGCCGTTATTTTAGTTCTACGAAATCATGTTAATAGTAATAATAACAATATTTTATAATAATCTACGCAGAACCTGTGCTGCGGTAACATTTATATGTATTTCTAAACGCATATTTATTTAAATAACTGACGTCGAAACGCAGAACTACTACTTGAATATTTAACTAACAATATTTGACTCTTGTCTGAAATAAAATATTAACATAACGTCATGCCTGTAATCCCGGAAGGGGTAGGCAGAGGAGTGTAGTACACCCCCCACGTTTCACCAGTTACGTTTAAGTCCCACAATGGAATAGGTGGTGAGCCTATTGGCATATACCGGGCACACATCTAGACTCCGAGTCACTACTAGAAATTCTAAATTAGAAAAATCCAATAGTACCCGACCCGGGATTTAAACCCAGGACCTCCCGATCGGCAGTCGCACTTGCAACCACTGGATCAACGAGGCAGTCTAATATATCTAGCTTTTATTCCCTACTTTACTTGTATTTGCTTGATAAAAATGTAAAGTTTGTAGAATCCTGTAGGGCATCAAATAAAAAGGCTTATTAGTACATTTTAAGGGCACGCTAGGAGGGCACCGGTACGTTCCACCGGAGATCCCGGAGCCCTCCTACTAGCGCAGAGGAAGGCCAGCGGGGGACTTTCAGGAGGGTACAAATTCCACATAACCCGGTATTTCTCCCAGGATACCGGGTACCTTTTGAAAGTGTCCCTTTCGAAAACAAATAAAGGTATTTAATACACAGAGAGCATCCATTGCCCTGTCCTCATGTACCTACAACGTAAAATCTCGTCTGTAATCCCTGAAGGGGTAGGCAGTGGAGAGTAATACTCCTGCACGTTTCACCAGTTACGTTTACAAATAAATTAATCTTCCATTAATTAACCTTCTATTTTCTACTGGTGATGCTTGGAAACGTCAAATAGCGCAAGGATTTGAACTGTGCTGACTGAACTCGCATTATCGTTCATTATCGCTTCAATCGTACCAAGCGTTCACCATTCAATAACTCACCTAGTGCTTAAATTAAACGCTGACAAGTTTCATGTTATTGATTTTTTTATTTCATCATATAACACATACAAGACATGTTGTAAGCCTGACCGAATCTAGGTCATACCGTCTAGCGCGGCTCAAGCACACTAGTACATGTACCGAACACACCTAGACTTGGAATGACTCATAATGACACCATGTCTACTGCGATTCAGTTTGGTGCGATTATGATAATGTCGGCAGTTAAGTAATTCCATTAATAGACTACTGAAGTGAGTGAAAAATTACTAAACATGCGAAACTAGTTAATACGACTGATTAATACTTTAAATTATCAAGTGGCAATGAGCTGGTCGCATCTGACGCAGAACCGATAGCCGCTGGAGCAGACGTGTTCTGGAGTGGAGACCGCGACTTGGCAAACGTAGTGTGGGACGCCCTCCAGTTAGGTGGAGTGACGATATACGCAAAGCGGCTGGCAGTGGTTGGATGCGAAGAGCTGAAGATCAAGCTCAGTCGCGTGCCATTGGAGAGGCCTATATACAGCAGTGGACGAGAATAGGCTAATGATTATGATAATTATTATAAATGTACCGGGCTAACTCACGTACGTTTTTCGAGATGGTCCGACTAGTTACGGACCTGTACGAGATCGTTCCTCCTTGTCTCCCGGCATTTGCAGCGAGGTGGCGGCGGAGACAGCTGTTTCATTGTGTTGTGCGATAATGAGCAACTTTCTAGCGAGGCGTATTACTTCCTATTACTATTTCAAAAAAGTTGTCACTAGAATATCTATTTGATGTTAACAGTCCCTTGTTTTAATGTTGTCTTGTCTAGATGCTCTCATGAGTTTTGACTTTATGTATGATTTTGTGGTTATAAGTTTTAAATTTGTTTTTGTCATTTTGCATTTCACGACGAAACTACACAAAATTTTCGAAGTGTTTTGAGTAACAGTATGGTTATGCAACAGTCGCTCGGACTGGTATTTCCTTTATCCTATTTTGCTACTAATGTATGCATGTACTTAATCTTTATTGATCGTTGAACATCTAATAATAATTATCAGTTTTTCCCTTATTACGTTAAATATTATGCGATATCTCTACATTTACACAGTTTATCTGCTTGTACTGTAACGACTCACTCCTGCAACTCATCACTCCAACGTCCTACGTGATATATCCTTACGTGTTAGGAAATAATTAAGCGTTACTCCAAGCGAGGCCGTGTGCATTCGCGCCTTAGACGAGTGTATTCTGGTGGCAGTACTTGACCGCCAGTTCTCGTACTCTAGTGGACAGATTGAACAGTCTGCTTCTGATTGCTAGCGCCATATTAACGTGTTACTGTTGTAGTGCAAGGCTTCTATTAGTGTTATAGTTACATTTGCGAAGTGAGAACTCCATTCAAATTCAAATTATTTTATTCATGATAAGGTATATACATACACTCAATGAAAGTCATGTTTTGGTTATACATATACTTCGGCTTTGTGCGCCCCTCAGGCT
>DWDT01001875.1:0-14834 GCA_018245595.1 Microceris scylla | reverse complement strand
GAGCGCCATCGCACCCTGTCCTCGGCTTGTCGCATCCAGCATATGCCTGCAGCCTTTCGATGAAAATAATAATATAATAATAGCCTTTCATAAATAATGGTATAAACATTCTTAATTGAAGGAAAAACATCTTACACATTTTACCATTATAGTACATAATGTATGTAAACGTAACATGAAATCTGTAATCCACGAATGGATGGGCAAAGGAATCCAGTACAATACCAGGTTTCACCAGTTAGCTTCATATCCTACCCTTGAATAAAGGTAGCCAGTAGTCAGTATATCGCCATACACCGGATACAGATCTAGACTTCTTGACATTATTAAAAAATCCAAATACGAAAACTCCAACAGTACTCGACGCAGGAATCGAACCCAGGACCTGTCGATCACCTGTCACGCTTGCAACCATTCGACCAATAAGGCTGGGAACTAGTAGGTATATTACAAAACAGATTAAGATGTACACCACACATATGTTGAATAAACATATATTTATACAAAATTTATTATGTTACAATAAAAAAAAAAAATTTAACCACAGACAAATAATAATAACATTTTAAAGAAAAAACAAACTCAAATTAAATTTAAATTAAACTCAATTAAATCCAGCTCAGTGGCGTGCTATTGGAGGAGCCTATGTCCAACAGTGGACGGAAATAGATAATCATGATGATAATGAAATTGAGTAATGTTCTGGTTAATAACACATTAGTAAATAGGGATAGGAAAGTAGGGATTGATTGCGTAATTTTTAATCAACAAACTAAATATGTAATCATTTTAGTGTCATTCTTAAAGTAGGTGTGATATATTAGACAAGGCAAACAACTGGGTACCTACCTACTTAAATATTATTTTTCTACATTATATATTAGCGGCATGACGTGAGATATTTGCAAAACAACACGCTGCATCCACTTATAACACCAAGTAGCGCTAATAAATTCAGCATTTTCGTTTGTAAACAAATAACCGGTTCGCCGGTTGCCATTTTGAATGACGTAAAGAAGTCGTACGATTGTTTAACACGGCCGCCAACAGATGGCGTTACCGGCCATTTCTATTGCATGTAGGTCTCTTAGCAACAAAGATATCGGCATAATTTTGGCTTAGAAATGTAGTAATTGCTAATAAATGTATGTCAAATTTATAAATATTAAATACTAAAGCGTATATTACTATTGAAAGTGTTACCAAGAATTTCTAATTAAACCTTAAACGTTACGTTGTTATAAAATATTGGTTATGAAGAAAGTAGTGCCATCTATTACCGGCTGATGCGAAACTCATCTCTTGTTTATCAGCTGTTTATCATATTGTCCCTATTTTGTTTCAAGTTGATTCCTTTCGATAGTTTACAGTAATGTGTCATTAGATTTAACATATTAAATTATGTATTTTTGTCAGTGTGAAAAAAATATTTTATTTTAAAAATGATAACATACAAATAAAATAGCGTTCGTTGGCATCTCCATTGTTACCGATTTTGCTAAAAAAATCGAAATCTGTCAAACGTATCACCTAAGAACGAGGTTACCTAAAAATTTAAATATCACTCGAGACAAAATACCGTGATATTACAGTACTTATTTGTTGGTATTGTCCTTGGAAAAAAAATACAAGTTCTCTTAGGAAAACGCTGACAGAAATACACATATAGGATTTTATCCAAAGGGGTGGCATACTAAGGGCATTTCTCGGTAAGGATTTATCAAGTCATTTATATTGCAGTGGCTCTTATCGACTTAGTTGGGGTGCCTGACTTATTCAGATACCTTTCTACCTTTCTTTTGAGAAAATAAAAAAGGTTTCCAAATCCCGTGGTCTTTCACTTAATCGAGTTACACAATTCTGAGGTACCAAATGGATTTATAAAACACTATTTGAAGGAATCGAATAATTTTTGTGAGTTTACAAGTTTTTAGGCCACGTAACCTGAAAATTTTAACTGACAAAATTAGTATTTCATTATTGTGTACGGTGAGAACGAATGAGAAGGATGAGTAATACAATAATATTTTCTTTTAACAATAATATAGGTAGCAATAAAATTAATTTAATCTAAACAGTCAATGATATTTACGAGCTAATAATAATTATTTGTGAGGTGTAAACATTCGTACCACGAACAGATATCACGTAATATTTTCAAATTAAAACGTAATTATTTTAAAACATCGGCTGGCGGCTGTCGATAGCTCGATGCAATTGTCGGAGATTGGCAAACAGAACAGTAATCGTCTTGTTTGAATCACTGCGGTTAGAAAGTGAAATAACCCCTGCTTTATTGAGTATTGTGTAAGGGTATCCGAATCTGTCGGCTGTGCTGTTCCATCTCGTTCGCTAACTATTCATTATTATTCTGCGGGCGCATGCAAAATGCGTACGTACTTATTCTGCCATAAATTATTAATTCAGATTCGCGCTCATGTGTTTATAATCGACGTTACAGAACACGTACACGAGCACTAACTGGTATATTCTTTTAGTAAATATGCGAACTATGTATATCTTATAACGCGTGAATTGAAAGAAAAATATTTTTTTATTTTCTCGTTACGCATTCTTATGATATCGCGTCGTCGATTACGAACGAAACTAACAAAATCGAAAATTGTAGTTACCTTTGTACATTTGTGGTATGTCGTAAATATATTTCAAATTGGAATGTTGAGAGCGTAATTGATATTCCTCTTGCACATCTAATTCCGCTATCTTTTCACGAAAGAACAAGTGCCGTATATCTCCTCGGAGTACCTCTGTTAATGTAATTTTCAGTTGACTTAGCGCGGAAAGTTAGCGAATTAGGGCCCCTCCCACGTTCTGTTCGGAGCCATTTATCGAACCAAGTTCATCGCTACGAAGCGTTAACTTAAGCACTTTATAGAATAATGTCTGTAGGTGTGTTTATGTGGATATTCATGGACTTCACGAGTTCTGCTTTCACGACCGAAAATACTAAATTGTATAAGAGAAATCATTGAAATTATTTCCATTTAGCCGTCGAATTTTGTTAGCATTCCGTGAGCCAGAACAGCAAGTAAGATTTGTATTCCATGATAAATGTATCGATAACGAAAGATATATCAGAATGTACAAAAATAGGTATTTAAATAACATAACAGTACGGAAACAGATCCGTGGGTAGAAGCAGTAGCTCGGTAGATGGGACTCCGGCAAAAGTGATGGTTCGCCCAATCCAATTTCCTTACGCACCCGATAAAATTAGGAAGGCGATGATTGAAATTATTACCTTGAACGCGTTACGCACGAGTGTATATCATGTAGAAATATAGCTATGTAGTTGTTTTTCATTCGCCCGTGTTAAAGTTTCGACGATTCGGAATCCGCTTTTACAGAAACGAATGTTGTGTTCAATATGTTAGGTAGGTATATAGCTTGCGTAATGCCGAGCTCAAAAGCTTACGATTGAGCCCCGATGAAACAATGGAACTTCGGATCTAAACAAAGAAATGATTATCGAAGCCCGAAGGATTCGGGTCAAAACTACGTGCCGTTCCATTGGCACAAACAATAGGTATTAACTCGAAACGTCTGTTTTCATGTATTATTTGCATTTAATTCTATTATCAATTTATTTTATTTATGTTACATGCGAGTGTTATATGGAAGCCACGTTTCTGCGTGACCCAGTTTGTCCTTCGATAAATTGTAGTGATGGGGTTCCATACAATGGTGTATGAAGATGGGGTTGCATCGTTTCTAAGCCGGTCCGGACCGGTCACGACGCGCCCGACCGGTCCGGGCCAGCTCTCGGACCAGTTTCCGATAATCTATAGTTTCGAATCACCGATTGTTTTTACCCAGCTTAACATTATTGTAATGTATGGTAATATGTTCAAGTCGTTTCTATTTTATGTGGTTTCGTCATATCGACTTATTGTAAATATGTGGAGGTGTCGCTATTTTTTATGTTTGTGTGGACGTGTCGCTCGGAGCTCGAGTCGTTTTCGGACGGGGAAGCAGGTTTTGGAGTGTGTAGGTATTACCAGAAAAACAATGAATTCCATTATTGAAACTATGTATTTTTTTAATAATTTCTACATTTTCTTTTACTGTCTATGAAATAAATATCAATTATAAACAATTGATACATATATTATTATTGTTAGTTCTGTATATGTCGACATTTCAAGTTTAGAAGTAAAATGTTTTTATAGGTTTATTTTTTATTCTTTTTCGATGAAAGTGAACTCTAGTACTATGATATTGTGCGTTTAAAACACTGGACCCTACAAAAATTTAGATTTCGTTTAAAAACTGTTAGTCTATTGATTTACATTTAATGTAGTAATTACACTGGATGAAGAAAATGCTTCGACTTCAATAACATCTCGTCAATTACACGTACTGTTAGTACAAAATTTCTCTCCTCTCCCACTGGACTACAGTAACGCAGCTTCGCGCGGCGATAGAAAACAATCTTACAAAAAATGACAATATTTATATTAACTTAAATAACTTAATACTTGTTATAACTATAATAATATAACCTGAGATCTTTGCAGTATATTAGAGCGCGCCTCTCCTCCTATTGCCTCCGTCCGAACGGCTCTATGATACATCTGCATGCGTGCTCGCTTACATATTAAAGTATATTTTTCTCATTTTAATTTTTTACATTACAAAAGTAGTATCACAAACAAATGTACGAACTAGTACAATTACGAAAAACGTACACATATCTGATCCCCGCGGAGATCGCCTCTAATAAATACGATTAAGATACATATACATACATGAAATATACGAACTCTACGTAACTTCAGAATAGAATCGAACTCGAAACAATAAAAAATAATACGTAACACTAAACCAATCAGGGTATCAGTATCACACGCGCGGCGACGACTGAGATCATGGTGCGCACCTAACGCCGCCACGCCACTCACGCGACCAACCACTCCGACACCAACACACAATCATTAAACATTCCATCATAAAATACGAACAATGATTAACATAAGTAGACGCGGGCCGGGCGCCGCGGGGGGCGGGGTGGGTCGCGCTCGCCCGCGCCGTCGCGCGCGCCGCCGGACGTGGCCGCGTCCCTGCCCACGGCGGCGACGACCGCGCGTACCTAATGCGCTCCTCTGCGCGCTTACTCTACAACTATACATTACATATCACGCTGTGCTTTTTTCTCTTATTAAAAATATATAATAATTAATATACATATAATAATAATATTGATATTTGTTAAAATAACGATAGGTCGATATCGAGGAGGGCAATCAGTCGGCTCGCACCAGCGCGCGCCGTCACCGCCGCTTCACTCGGCCTGGCTTCTGAACAGTTTTTTCTTTTCTATCGTGAACTGGGGGCTGATGATGATGGTGCCGCCTCGCGTTAAGTTTCTGTGAAAAATAAACGAATGTTAGTACAACTCGAATCCTCTCAAGATCCATCGGATCGGAAAATTGAACTGTACAAATTAAATTCAGCCATGGATAGTTGTAAAACTCACTTTAAGAATTGCGGCAACAAGCTCGTCCAGTTCGTGGCGTCGTGTTCAAGATGGAGATGTATTTCGTGCGTGGTTAGCGTGTTGGGGTCGATCTTGAACGCGGCGAGCCGGCGCCCGGCCACGTCGACGATGACCGCCGCGCCTCTGGAACCGCAGGGTTCGCCTTCTGCTAGCGCTAAGGTCTGGCGAGATGCCCTCGCGAGGAGCTCGGCGGGCACCAGGACCTCGGCGGTAGCTAGCTCGCTGGCTCCTTTGGCCGCTCGAAGCTCTCTCTCGAGTCGCTGAGCCAGCGCCGCTTCCGTCGGTACCGGCACAGGCGCTTCTCGCCAGGTCGGCCCATTCCATGCTGCAACAATAGATACGAACTATTAAAATCAATCACAATAAAAAACCCTAAACATTTTTAAGTATCTTTAAGTTTGCCCTAAATTTAATTATCCATTTTAGGATCTTCGTATAAGAATATAAGAAGGTCCAAGAAACCAAAACGAACTAAATTTGCAACTGAGATCACAATGAACAAGTAACTTACTCGAAGGGGAATAAAGTCGAAAGTTAATTGAAACAAAGCGCATCGGAGGGCAAGGGAACGTCAGAGCAGCTGTTGAATAGTTGGCCGTGACGTTTCGATCCCGACCTATTTTCCGAGTTCGCTCGAAAAGCTATTATTGTTTCATTATTGCTAATATAATAATAGTAGCTTGCAATAATCGTTCAATGCAGAACATGTTTCGTCAGGCAGCGTGCGCGCGCCGCGTAGCAACAGCTGACGAACGTCACTTAGAAAGCCGCTAAGTTCCCTCTCCACCGCACAGAATAGAAAGTCGACTCACCTTTTTCACTACTGAATCCGACGTTAAACTGACTCGTGACCGGCAGGATCTCCATGTTTTCCAAATTTTTACTTATATTGTACACTTTTAATACGAAAAATTAAAGCGTTCCGCTCCGGAACTTATACTAGTAAAATATCACAAGTCTCTTTTGTACTGCGAATGCGCACAGAACGATTGTACCGGCTTCGCGACCGGCGACTAGTTATCGCGAAGAGATCGATGGGAAGTTGGGAACGTCCGTAGCTAACACGACCGCATCAGATCTGATCTCGTAACCACAGGGCTTCGTCTCTCGCCCTCGGCTCACTGTGTGACCCACCCGACCCTGTCGCTGTCTGTGACGGACTGGACTGACGATGCCGGGAAGAGTTTGCTTTTTATATAGAGAGCCGAGGAAGGGGCTGAGGGGGGTCTCTCCGCGGGCGGCCGCGGGGGCCCCGCGCGCCAGTCGCGCCCGTCCGCGTTCGTCGTCGGTCGTTTCTACGTCGCTCCGTACCGGCTTCCGGCCGCAAGCCGGCCGGCTTCTTTCTTTGTTCCCATATACCGATACCGGTCTTACTACAGTTCGGTTTTCAAACGCGAATCAAATCAAATATGTTATACCCGGTGCGAATATAAGTAAACTGCGCGTGTTACGGTCCTTTGGCGTTTATATTTTTTTCGTATTTACGGTCGTGTCTTTGTTTAGTGTTAATTTAGATGTAAGATATATTTAAGATAAGCTTCAATTATGTATTTATAGCGTTGAGGTACATAATGGGCGTCAAGCCGACTAGCCGCCGTACCACATTCAAAAGTAGTCGATAAGATAGATATATAGTTTAGACATAATCGTTTTTATACCTACAATCTAGGATAAGATATTATGTGTCAATTTGTAATATCATTTTCGTGACAAATGTATTTCATTTGATGTCCCATTTTTTAAAGCCATTGTAAATGTATTTGTAATAAGAGACATTTTAACGGATACAGTGGTAAAAAAATTGTGGTAAGATCCTGTGTTGTAATTATTCATTAAGTGTGGGCAATAAAGTCTTTTGTGTTCAGAATTTAAATTCTTCACTTGGCAACAGCCCCCTTAAGTTTGTTTTGTGTTCTTAGAAAATGAACAATAGGTTTTTGAAACGTCGGCAATCAAGCCATAAAACTGAGTTACTGTGTAAATGACTGGCTAATGCGAATGGCCATATCGGCCTATGGTTGCTACCGGCGTATTATTGTTACGTTTCCGATGTTGCATCAGATTGGAAGTTTCGAGATGCTTCTTTTGTCGACTCTTCACTTGAGCCAAAAATACTTCTAAGTGAATATTCCTTGAATTCTCTGTACAAAATGTGTGTTACTATTTAATTCTATTGTATAAGGGCAAGTTAAAAAGTAATTAGATTTAATCCGTTGAACAGCAAGGAAAAAAAATGTAAGTAACAGTGATCAAAAAAGTGATAAGCAATTATTTTTATTTAATTTATTAACGGTTGAGACTACTCGCTATGAAGAGTTATTTGTTTGTGAAAAAAACACAATATTAGCTCAAACATCGTACCTACTAATAAGAACACAAAAAAACACATCAAATTCGTTCTCCACACTAGAATTATCTAATTATAGTAGGTAGTACGCGCTGTAATTTTGAGTGCCGAAATTGCCATGGCAACCGTGTTCAATCTTTCCAACGGTTTAACCGTAATAGCGAAGAGTACGAAACAATTGAGCAAAAAAAGCGATGTAAAAAATTGGTCGGTTGCTACGCCGAGCCGGCCGGCGCCGCGGCCTTGGGCGCTCGTGACTCATGGCTGCAGCGCTGGAGCGAATCGAAGAACACGGCTCGAATCGAATCGTGACGATAATATCTATCGCTCAACCGATGCACTCCATTACGATTTCATTTTTTTTCCCCTCACTCAAAGTTCGTGGGTCAAATAATGTTTTAAAGGTTAAAAAAGATAAATTTGTTACCTATTCTCCTTTACCCATATCTTTTATTTGTGATTTCTGATTTTATTAAACTGTCGTTCTCTGAATATATTTCAGTAAATATTCGAATCCAAAACTTACTAGGTACTCTCGCATGTTACATCGTAGTTTCAAGTTAATTAATTATTTTATTTTGTGTTTTTCTGGAAAACTCAGCTTTTATTTACTATATTCGGTGTAGAAAGTTCTAGAAAGACAATATTGCAATTGTTGCACAAATAAAACGCGTGCGTCACAGAAATATTACATTTAAATCTAAGTAATACGACGACGTCAAGCAAAACATTAAATATATACATATATAGAAGTGGCCATAAATAACGACAAACACTAAGACTTATGTAAGTGTTATCAGCTCCTCGACAGCATTATCACATAGCAAATGAAAACTTAAAATAAGCAAATAAGATGACGATAAACTGAGTACAGAAAATACAATTCCTCGTCATTACAATAATTATGATAAGTATAATCATTATTGTTTTATTTACTGTATCATAATACATTTTGCTCAAATGTTAGCCACCGACAAAGAAAAGTCTGTAGAATGGACACAAATGTATCGTAACTGACTTCATAACACAAACAGCTAAATTTATAAACACGCGGTAACGCGAATTCTCATCAAACAGTATTCCATAATATTTATTGTTAATAAACACACATTAAATTAGGTTGAACGAAAATGGTTAATTTTAAAATTGTAGTGTAAATTAATGGAAGAGTACGATATAAACAAAATTGTTTGAAGTAAATCCAGTATGACCTCAGCGAACCATATTAAAAACTACAAAATACATATTTGTAAAACCTTGAAGAGGCACGTGGGGCGCTAATTTAAACAGCTACTCGCCTTTTAAATTTAGGATTAACAATTTTTTGCTTAAAGTGCGAAAATAAACGGAAACGGAAAGTTATTGCTTATTTTGCACAAATATAATTTCGCATATTTAAGTCTTAATTGTAAAAAGTCATTGTCCAACTGAATTGGGTATCTTCTTAATATATAAAAACTATAATATTGAACAAAACAAGTTTTTTTTTCTTTTCTTTCTCGAAATTACAAAAGATGAAATGCATGTGGTAACAATGGAACAAGTTCCTTTGGGCAATATTATCTTGTCGCTCCCGTATAAAACATGTTCCGACTTGTCTTCGCACTTATTTCCGGACGTTTTAAAAAAAATCCATATTAATTTTAAACTTCTGTAATAAACTGATGGATAAAATAAGTTTATGTAAACGATTTTTTTTATTATTAATAAATTTTCATTACTGTTAGGAACGGGTTTTTTTATCTTTTAGACATTTGCAAATATTTCCAGTAGGTGCGTTATTCACAAAGTGGTTCTTGGCAGTTGTTATATTGGTGAACGAACTAATGCACGTCGCCTGACAATGTTTTATACATAAAATTCAAATAACCTGTCCCCCAACCTGCGTTTTAGCATACTTCGTTTGCAATAAATCACTGCCTCGAACATAGCATTATTTAATCGCCTCAGTAAACTAATGCCTCGAATTTAATCCTTTATTGGAACGATTTATGTTATTACCCTTGTATTGAATTGAATAATTTCCACAATACTGGTTTTTTGCTCCTAAATCTGCTTAAGTACGCCTCTTTACGATTCCGTTACCACATTCAGCCATATTTGTCCTATGTAGCAATCCTGTCACTTATAGAAATTTAGTTTGTAAGGTATAAGTCGAATTAGCATTTTTATTGTTTTCTAGAAAAGAGAAAGCTCACGAGCTAACTGAAATGTGACCACAGTGTCTAATCAAGATGTAAAATATCTTGCAAACTTCGCTACTACTGGCCGTAACGTTATAAACCTGTTCGGGCTATTTTTGCGGATCGCGCAGCGAAATTCAGCATACATGAGTAGAATGTAAAATGAAATAGGACCATATCGAACAGCCAATGTTTCGAGTGGCTCGGCTATTGAAACGGATCTATCGTCGGTTTTCGCGAATTTCACTTGTTTTGATCTATTCATTTCTTTTGGATCCGAATCTCTGCTTTATGTCTGTTTGTTTATTGGTGCGAGAAGAGATCTAAACAGATGCCAATAAATACGCCTCCGCAGATTTAGTAAAAGTTCCGGGCAACAAAAACAAGTCCGACAGCGGGTCGCTCAGAGCGGAGCGCGAAGTGTGAGCCATTAAATTTTAATTAACTCGCTCCATAATGCATTAGGTTGCTTCACTGTTATTTACCATTTATTCGCTATAATCTTGCCGTTTATTACGATGCTTTGTGCAAATGTAAGTAGGTAAAATTAATATTTCCTCCGGCCGGCTTACGAGTCGACTGGCAGTCGTTACGTTTTCATTCGGCCGGGTTGTAGCTCATTTGTATGGCCAATATTCGTCGTAATCAGTATGCAGCGTTCGTATAAATGTTGTGCCAAGTTTAGGCAACTGCTCATTAGAAATTTTAAACCGTCTTTGTTTGTGTCGAGTTTCGTCGAGCGACACGTGTGACTCTATTGTATCTGTTATAGTATTGTTACATAGGGTTTTATGTACTCGGTACCTACTGACTGATCATTGTACGCGATGACCTTGTTCGGAGATTAGAATTGACTTTTGTAAGTGATCTCACGCGAAGATTAATCGTGGAGTTTATCTACCGATTTATAATAATTGTTTGTTTACTGTAGCCGTTAGCAACGTTGGCGTTATCACTCGATTGAGCGATAACTTTGGTGTTTATTGATCATGTATTTTAAGTGCAGTGTTGCAATTGTTCGGCACTCAGTCTGTGTACTCTGTCGAACGTTCTAGAATCCATTCGAATACCTGTCGCACAAAGGAAATTTTGCATGTTTTTGAATAATAAATGAATTATCCAATAATACCCTTGCTATTTTATTTGAATTATACCTCACCCAGTAATAATTGTGATAAGTCACGTCGATGTTAATGATACTTTTGATTAATGTTCCTATCGAACGGCGACGTTCGGTTCGATTTATTTTAAATGAAATACGAATAAGGGTTATCAAATATAATGAATTACTGATACAAACGTGCTCCGTTATATCTCGGGTCATTATATTGACTGCCGTGACACAAAATTTTGCAGTTTAGATAACATTTAGTAAACACGCGACGATAGCCTAATGGCTTAGATTTGGGACCTCCATTCCGAGGCCTGAGGTTCAAATTCAACACATCTATAAGTTCTAAAACTGTATACATTTTTAAATAAAATTATCATTTTTTACAATGGTGCACGATAATTTGAAGACATACACACACTATAGGTTTATTATAATGTTTCACAGGCCTTGTCAAGTCTGCCAACCCACTAATAGCTTGCGTACTACACGCCTCAATCCCCAATTTGGGCAGACACTCCTGGCCAAGAGTGTAACAATAGTATGAATTGATGCTGATCTGTCCCTTAATTCCTTGAATCCTGGTGAAGTATAAGTCTCCGTATAAGCTAATAATTTTAATGTTCCTCTTTAAGATCTGTGGTCTGTTGAGGCTATATCAACTAATGGGAGACATGGATGGTGGACATATAACTTACTGTAACTCATACCTCGTACTTAGCAAATCAAAAAAAGATTTGTTCATTTCTAGCGTTTCTACTGACAGGAGCTACTGAGCTATATGGTTTCTTCTTTACCATTATCAATATGTAAGACAATATATGAACGTTTCTAGGAAAGAAAAGTTGAAGCAGAAAAATCTATATATCTGTAATTTAATAAGTATAGGGGTCAGTAAAATATCTTCTGTTCTGTGACTTCATTGCAAGCGAGCACAAGTAGGTGTCAGGGAATGACTTTGGCACTAATTTCTATCATCATTAAATTAATTACTTTATGATCAGTTCTTTTGTCTTTACACTGTTCGAGACAGGTCTCCTCTCAGGAGTAGGGTTAAAATCATACTGGCTCACGCTGGACAAGTGCGGATGAGCTGGTGTAATCTTAGTTATGGGTATGTAAATAAAAAAAACAGTTGACGGCATAATCTTTCTAATATATTTTGATATCAAGTACACTTAAAAACATTAACTGCACAATTAATGACTCAAGTATTCATTGTATACGAACAATGGCACATAAGGCAAATTAATTCTATTTGATGATAAAATATTAAATTCACAATTAAAGCAGCCTCGTTAATATTTATTTACCAGAAAACTCGACCGAATGTGCGACGCTTGGCTCGGCTATGGGTCGAGAATTTGTGTCAAGCAAACTTGTTTAACAAAATCAGTGTTCAGACGAATTTTAAACGTATGTTTAGTTGAAAATTGTCTCACGATGGTATAATGTATCATTGCTCATTCTTCGAATTTGATTTTTTAAAGAATTTGTGTATTTACTGGAAGTAGCAACGCAAAAAGTGCTTCTTTTTAACCATAATAACTTCCTAATGGAACTTATACCTAGTGTTAGTAAAGTAATAATTAAAATTTTATTAAATATAATAATAGCAACAAATACTCGTAACAACGATAACATAATGAATAATAACGATAACACTTACGCATGAAATTATAATTATTATTCATATTTATTATGCATAATATCGTTATGGCTGGTCTTTGAATATGAGTTAAGGAAAACTTGAATTGCACGATGAAGGAGTGAGATAATATTTATGAAAAGAAAAATAATTTTGATGCTTCATTCAGTTCGTGTATTATTATTCTTCATTTAAGAATTGTTGAAATAAACAAATATATAGACGTATTTTCTAATTTAGATTTTCTAGTAGTGGTTCGGAGTCTGGATATGTGCCCGATGCATGGCAATAGGCAGATCACCTACTACACTATACTCTTCTTTCTGCCTACCCATTCGGGGATTACAGGCCTGAAGTTAAATAATTAATAAAGGACAGTCTATGGCCTCAACCTTTTTCATTCTGAGAGGAGACCCGTTGGACAAGTAGAATGATAAAAGGGTTGAGGATGATGATGACTGGCAATTGACAAGTGGACATAGGATGCCGTTTGCACGGTAGATGCTAGGCATAGACAATCGTGCATACGCTTTCCTTTCTTTAACTCATCGTAGACCTCACCGTTTTGGACTACACTCCCGAAACCCACTATGTAATCTTCTGCCCATAGCTAGAGTGCCAATTTTGAATATTTCGGGGATTGCGGCACAAGCCTGCACCTGACGTGGAAACTGCTATGGGCTTATAACACGAGTCTGACGTTGGACCAACAATCGATGTTAGGTTCGTGTACATCAAAATTTTTGTATGAAATATTTTTGTAATTACGAACATTTTGACACAACGGTTGCCATGTCGTTGTCTAATACATATTGTTCTAGCTTTAATTCGCTATCCTAAATATAAAAAATGACGAGGATTTCAATATTTATGAAGACTAGTTATTTATTGACATGTATCAGGGTGTCTATGTACGTAACCTATGTATGTGTGGGTGCTTTGTGTGTGAAGACACACATTTGAGTGTCCTATGTATATTAAGTAAAAATAAAATCTGGTAGCATATTAGCATTTTTGTTTAGGTTTTTGGTAATGGTGATTTATTTAGGCCTTCTTGTACTCGTATGTTGCCTGATGCGTGTCGTGCGTACGTTTATTGGCTATTAAAACATAATGTTTTATTCAAGTCGAGACTGTCGTAAACCACTTCACACTTCTGCTTTACAATCACCGAGATCCTGGTGTCGTTGGTGTTTATACAGCTTTTAAACAAAATCACCATTTTATTACATCTAAGTGTAGGCAGATAGGATCTTATGAATCGTAAGAAGCTCGTCAAGTCTAAAAGGATACAAATATTTGGCTCTCGGTATTATGATGCCATGCAATGGTGATATAAATGTATACTAAGCCCCTATCAGGCAGGTGGTAGCAGATGGATGGGATCTGCGGAGAATCGGTTGTTGTGGCACACCTTGGGAAAGGCCTATGTCCAGCAGTGTAACGGTAAAGGCTGTTATGGCAATTATGATGAGATATCTTCGTCTGCAGCAGTAACAGTACGTTTTTGACAACTTTATATAGTATCCATTCCTATACACTATAATTCACGTGACATTAATAGTACCTACATAATGTACCTACTTATACAAATTTAATTCTTGTAGTCATTTTATCAAGATGAACAGTCTCAATAACGACATATTTAATCTGATATATCAGACACTAATAATTTGTTACAAACGTCCATGGTAGGCAGAGACCAGAGTTCGCTTTTGACTGCTCGACACCCAAATATTTGTACTGGATGGGAGTCGAACCTACAACCCTTACAATTCACGATTACTGACCACTGAATCAATGCGCCAGTCTAATGGATGTGAAGAATAACATTTATCAATCCATCGATTTCGATTCAATAAGTACTATAAAAAAATCATGTATTATTCAAGTGGGGACGGCCATAAAAGAGTTTGGTTCACACTCCAGTCGACTCTACGTGTTGGTCTGAGCTGGTAACTTTTTTTTTTTTTTTTTTTTTTTTTTGGGTTTTTTTTTTTTGTTTACCCTAATGTGCGCAACGGCGT
>DWDT01001874.1:0-14835 GCA_018245595.1 Microceris scylla | reverse complement strand
AGTTAAGGTAATATGCAGGTATATCAGGTAATGGGAATACGAGTAAATCTGTGTTACTATAATGTAAATATTTCAATATTTTCTTTTGAGATTTTAATTTTAAAAATATTGCATTACCTACTTAGATTTACAAAAGGAAAAAAATTAAGATACTTGAATAACCTGTCAGATATCTACTGTAAATCATGTTATTGAAATCGGTAGAAGCAATGCTTACCTTACGTTAAAATGCACGGCGTCCATCCATTAGCCTTGTCTTGCAAAAAAAATCACGAGGACACACATCGTCGTGTTATTATGCTATTGTTGATTCTTATGATGTAAATTTGGTTTTGAGTTTGAATAAAACTTACATAAAACTCAATAATACTTTCTAAATTGCGTGACTCGAGATGTAACATTCGACAACTCCCAATCGTCTTATACTGCGAGACGGGTATTAACAATAATAATAATTATTATACAGATGCACCGTGTGGATAATGCCTATAATTTGCATCGATATTATCTACATCCAGGTAAAACAGCCTAGATTCTTCCACACAGCTACGTCCGTGGAGACATTCTAATCGTACGTAGTTGATCTTTAAACGTGATCGGAATACATTATCATGTTCTTTTAAATTCTCATTGTTCAATGTTTCTGTGTTGTATACGATTAATTTGGGATTTAATCATTTACTTATTATTAAAAAAAAATAAAAATTGTCTATTATAATTACTTTAAAAAATCCTGCCTATAAAATATGCCATATCTTTATTTATATTTGGGGAAACGTTCTCATTAAATCATAATTCAACAGTTGAATCACGTCACCGCTACAAGCTCACCAGCTCCTTAAGTGAGTACATCTAATTAACAGCAGATATTGAATATTGACAACAAAAACGAACCTTTACAACGCGACCTTTACGTCTTGCCGTTTCATTTATTACAAAAGGTCGCATTTGATTTCGAGTGGCGTTATATTGACTATTAAGTGTTGGTAAAACATTGATAAAATATGCTCAAGAACTAAATTATCATATAGCCTTTGTTTTTAATTTTAAAGATTTTTATTCAATGTTAGAAGATATTGTTTTAGTAACTATGAACATATCTCCTAACATATAAGTATACTTAGTTCGGAATTTTATCGCAACGCTAACGTAGGCAAGTCACGACGGTAACATACGATTACAACGTCACACCAGGATTTACTCTATTTAAATGGTAACAAATGACCAAGCATCGCTATGTGGGCAATGATCGGCGTGTGTCACGGCGCGCGCGCCCCTCTGAATATAAATCAGGCTTACTGGTGTCGGGGCGGCGCGCCACTGCAGCGACGCCGAAAGTCGGAGTGTACTGAAGGTGTCAATGTTGGAACGGCAGATCAAGCGTGGCCTCTGTACGCTGTGGACCTGCACGCAGCCGCTCCGCGGAGAAAGGACCTACACTAGTGCTTCTTGCGACACCGCCGGTTCAACACTCAACACAACACAAACATGAGAATCCTACCACTGTGAGTTCAATCATATTATTTACATACTAAACTTATATTAAAAGTATCCTATCCGGAAATTGGAGAATTCCAGAGTCCCCGCTGTGCGATAGCAATTGCGATATTGTAATGTTTCCAAGTGTAAATAACTGCCGTCGGGTGGGTGCGGGTTACTGGCGTATTGATGTACGTAATTTTATCTTATTATTAATTACCCAATTTTACACCAGCATAGCGATATAAATGAATATTTAAATACCTAAAAATATGTTATTAAGTACATATGTCAAAGGGATTTATTTGTAGTAAGCTTCCAAATAACATTTAAAACGTTAACCTCCGGTAATGGAATGTAAAATGCATTGAATACAAGTTTTTGTTAAAGTATTTTGCCTTTCTAATGGTAATGTCAAACCAAGAGGTCTCGGAGTGCAAGGTGTAGTGTGCGTGTTGATTACTTGCGACTCATTTTTGGGTTGCATAATACTAGGGTCATGGGTTAATCAAATAATCTGGCTTCATGAAGTTCTTTGAAAGAGCTTTTTCCTTTCTAGAGCTTTCCAATACGCATGAAATTAATTATGTATCTATATATATTTATTGTGTTTTAACATATTCCTGATTGCATTAATTCACGGTGTGTGTTTTTTGTTTGTTAAACTAACCATAGTGAATAATTACCAGTAGCTTTAATACTAACATTTTAAAGTATTTAACAGCTTAACGTATTTCATATTTCATTGCTGCGACATGCTGCACCCTGTATTAATAGACAAAGTAATTAACACCTACTAACAATAATGTATTAGTTATATTAATCGTTTGCAGAGTTAATTGTATAGGAGCTGCATTTTATCGTGGTATAAAATATTTGGTTTATTTGAGGTACAAATTTTTGTATTAAAAACCGGTCTGATAAATTATGGAATTATTTAAATAAAATCAAACTAAAACATTTTTTAATTTTATGAAATATATTAATTTAAATGAATGCAAATAAATAAATATATATTCATATTTAATTGACTAATTTCCCGTTTCTCGCTAAGAAATACAGACTTGTCAATTTCATTATAAGGGCATAGGTCACGTTGTTACGACTAGTTATTATGCAATAGCATCTCTGTGTTAGAAATTGTCTTTAACAGGTGCCGTATCAAGCGTATGTACTCGTATGTACAATATTAATGCGTGTGTTTACGCGAAAGTAAGGAGTTTTGCTGGAAATAATGTAGGTTAGATTAGACACACACACATTAGATTTATTCAAGTATAGAGAATAACGTCCTAGTACATTTAACAGTAACTTTTTTTCTTATAACATTGTATGCGTATTTAAGCGCGGTCTCACTGCAATGAAGCTCACGTTTATCATCGGTTTAAGCTATGTCATGTACAAGCACATATCGAAACATAATGAAACATTGTTCAAAGCGTTTTACGCAACACGTTTGTCACTGTGTTATGCGATGTTACACAAGCCCGGTATTGTTCCTTCCGCGCTCCCTAATCAGTTCGCAACGGAGATCACGTCTTTAAGATAAATTGCATGATATCACAATAAATTATCTTACGAAATCATACTTTTACCATTGTATTTTATAAAAGTCATAACGGCAGAATAATAGATAGGTACATTATTATTTGGATTCTAGGATTTTGGTTTTTGTGAACGGAGTCTATTTCCATTTCAGATTCTATATGTTTTTACTTTGTAAAGTTCTTTACAAGATATACTACAAAATATTGTTCGAAATACAGATTTATTTTCGCGTATTCTTAAACTGATGCGGTCCACTTATATAAAGATATCTCGTGACGTACTAGAGCGAATAAATTCTCGTATTTCTTTCATAATACGTGACTTCAAAACCTAAATATGAGGAGCACAGGCTAGTGTGCCACACCAATTAATTTTCAAATTAATTGAGCGAAACTATAACCGGTTGTTTGACTGAGTGGTCCCACGTTGAAAGCTGGGCCCCGACCTACGATTAGGCAACATAATGTTATGTAGAATGAATAGCAACGCCGACAAACAGTTTGGTGCTTTATCAGTTATCATTTGCCACTTGAGTAAATTTCTGTTCTGTGGATTAAAAAATCCAAAGTCCGAAAGTATTGGATTTTCAAGTCTTATTCTCCGTATTGTCCAATTTCTGATTCTCCAGAGTCTTACATATAGTCTCTACAATTATACATATGTACCTGCATATTATCTGTAAAACAAAATTAAAAGTTTATATATTTCTTCTAATATTTTGTAACATACAGTTACTTCCGCCGATGGATTTATGTTGATTATTATAATTTTTTCATTAAAAGAAAGTACAAGAATAAATAAACATTAATATTTAAAGCGGGTCGTGATGGGTGAAACTGAAGAGTGGTAGCTAACATAACAGATCTATTGTGACTGAAAGCGTTGCGAAGTGCCAAAGTGCGTTTGTGGCATACAACATAGAGTTGTGTACTGTTACTGTATAAAAGTACTTTATTTTTATTTGTTAGTTGTACTTTTCTTATGTAGTTTCGTATGAGTTACAATGGAGAACGTCTCACTTTTGTTTAGTTTGCCGTCCGATACAGATCTTGAATGTTCTTTCATTTGTCACGTAAATATAGTGTTTGTTACATAAGCTTTTTAATATTTTCGAAAGCACCGTTCCAAAGTTACCGATATCTACTTATATTATTTGACATTTTTGAATCTCCTTTGTCAGAATAATGAAAAGCTAGCTCGATGTGATATACAATAAGATGAAACAGTTTCGTGCTAAATATCATCGGCGGTATTATGTTTTTGTGGTTTCCCGTTCACATCTTGACATCCAAAAGACGAAAGGTTCGTTATATTGTCAAAGGTTCGTTATATTGTTGATATTAGGAATTTATTATTTGTACCTTATAAAAGTGACAGGAAACATAAGTAATATGATTGATTTTAAATACCAAAATAAATGATACTTGAAATCAGGTATTCTATTGTAAAAATATTTCTTAGATCCTCAAGCGTTTGAAATTTGTCATTTGAAGCACGTATCAAATTTTATGGTCTAAATAAGACTATGCTATTATATGCGTTTTATAAAGTCGGTATGCGCAGTAACTAGCCGTCATGAATGCAATCACTTCCAGTTGTTGGCCTCAATTAATAAAGATTATGTATTAAAATTCTGTTACAATTCACGTCTTGTTAGATTTCGAGGACTCCTAGTGTAGTAGAACCCAGTCGTACTTGTTTAATTGATACAAAATCTTATTGACGCATGTAGGTATCACTAAACACAGGTATTACATAAAATACCTGTAACTTAGTGAACCATACTAACATTACATGCCAAATAGTGTTTAAAAAAATGTTAAGCGCCTGTTATCTATGCAGAAAATAAGCACATAAAACGCTAACATTTACTAATACAAATATTCATGAATAGGTGGATAAGAAATAATAGAATAAAAACTAGCTATATTTACATAAAATAAAACAAGAATTAACGTCTTGATATATCTAAACAGTTAGGAAGTTGTAAATAGCACAACATATTGGGCTGTTTACTTGGAAATGTTAAGCGATTATTTGGGCAGGTGTCGCGGGTACAACATTCGCACATAAATGCATGCACGACTGGTTGAAGATGCACTCAAAAATACCACTTACCTAACGTTGCTGGCTCGCGTTGCGGCAAACATACAGATATTTTGTAATAAACAATGTTGCGCAACCAGACGATTGACATTTGCCTATGAGATACAGGGACTCACGAGTGTTTTGTATTGATATTTCATAGGTTCTTTTTAAACTTACAACGTGTATTGCGTAACGTGAAAAAAAAAACACGATCGAGGAGAATCTCTTTTACCTCCGCTCTCGTTACGTTTCATTGTTTCCATTACACTCATTTGTTGCTCAATGTATCTTGCACATCCAATGAATTGTGAGAAGTTTCGCTAAGGAACTTCTCATGGATTTTGTAATTTATTCTATAAAATGGCCTCAAAAAGAAACCGCTCAAACTGATGCAAATCACATGAGGGAACACGCTACAACTAATAATATACTTATTGCTCTTTGTGGAGTTTCTTTGTCAAGTCAAAGTTACCTACACTTTTTTTGGAATGATCAGTAGGACTAGAAAAACCTGTTATTAATGTAAAAGTTGCCGTTACGGTAAATAGTGTGTAGTATTTTGTATCGTAGACAATGTTAATGTGGGACGAAGGAGTTGCTGTTTAAAAGTGCGTGTACCGGCACGGTTGGCAAGGTGGTGCGGAGAGGCGACGGGCGACTGCCGCATTGCATGACGAGGTCGCCCAATTCTTACCACTTCTGGTTTTTGCCCGACTGACCTTGCTGTGATTTGAGGTTGCAATTACACATTCGGAGCACCTGCTCGCGGGCCTCCTTGTATATATACTAATATAGAAAGTTGCACTTTTTCCGGCGTGACTCGACTCGGTAAATTCACGATTTCCAATAGATAACTACACAATGCGCATCGAAAGTTGCACACTCGCCTATCGACAGTAAATCTTCGAGTAGGTACAATATATTTAGGGATAAATTATGATATAATGAGTCGGTTAGTGATTGAAATATACGAAAACAGGTACTAGTGAGAGGGTATGAGAATCGTCCTGCCGGAAAAAACTTATGTTAAATAAACCACTTGGAGCCGTTTTATTGGGTAGCTGCAAAGTTATGGTCGGAAGCGGATGCGGAACTCGTCTAGCCGTCCACCTGACCCGGCCCTGTGAGAGGAGCTGTTACTCAACTATCTAACGACTATAAAGAAACGCGTTGACCTTTAACGACCGCCGCCGTGTGCTCTCACGCACACGGTTCCCGAAGCGCTACATCGAGCCAACTCGGTACGACATTCACCAAATCGGCTTGATAATTTGTTTAATAATAATCATATTTGCTATTTAAATAAATAGTAACTAAACGTGCTCCAAACGATTGCGGATATAGACATTCTTTAATTAATTCGTCGCGTCGATTATTAGCAAACGTTTTGAAAATATTGACCGTTCACATAAACCTTGAACTATTTGTGACATTTTATAATTAATGCAATTAATAGTATGATTATTTGAGTTTGGATGATACGAAGTTGTATTATAGCGGGTCTCGAATATTAAAATACTTTGGACGTAATTTATCGTATGATGCGCACGAGCAACAGAGTATTCAATTTAGCAACACGTTAACATAAGTTATTTTATAATTACATACTTCCATGTGCCGCTGAGATATTGGCTTGGCTTATAAAGGTTGAAGGTACAAGGGCAAACCCGGCAAAAACTTGATTCGCATGCATTATCTTTTAGGCAATTAAAGCATACATAGCTCGAGACGAAATCGTGTGTCGACTGCGGACTGCGTAACTGCATACTTATAATAGACATCCCTGACATTTTGTACATTTAAAGCGGAGGCACCACGACCCGTTATATAAAGTATTTATAGATACGCAATTGTTGCATCAGATTTTTGTTCTCTACCAATATGCATTTGAATACAGTTTCAATGGCAGATGCCACCCAATTACGTGGCAATAAAAGAACTTTATTTACTTAAAATAACATTATTTATAAATTCATAAATAATTATGTCTATTACTTTTCAGGTGTTTATACTTGACTAGTATCGCACTGGAATTTATTCTTCTGAGGCGTAAATAAAGTGCGAAAATATAATTTTCAGAATCGTTTTCTTTGCGTGCGTGGCGTGGCAGGCATCCGCGCGGGCGCAGGATGAGGGCGAGGCCCGATCCGCTGGTTCGCGGGGTCTTCTCAAAAGAGGCCTCTTGACCAAGGGGAAAGCCACCACCACAACTACAGCAGCTCCACAGGTACATCTACTTAATATATAATTAGGACCAGCCTGCCCAGGTTCTCTAGTGAATTTAAGCCTGTCCGATAGTACACCACTAAGCTCTATCGGCTTCTCTTTTCCTACTACTGTCAACCACTTGACCTATATCGTTTCTTTCCTAGCCGAAAGGCATCCTATGCTACGTTTGCCAAAACGTGACCAGAGACCTTTTTCTACAACAGATATTTTGTTAATAATTTTTTTAATGACTATGTACATAAGTAGACATAAATGGAAGATATCACTTATCATGTATCTCTGATATGATTTCTTAGACATTTCATAATAGTGTAAACTCATACAAGTGTGAGGCAGTGCGCAAATCGAAACGAATATCAAAAGTACTAGAATAAAATATAAAATACCTAGTCGCGAATTAACATAAAATATAAAAAAAGTACTTTAAAACAACAACATTACTATTAATTAGAAAAGTGCTCAATCATGAAATCTCATAGCGCGTCAGTTAAATGATAAAAAAACTACTGATAATGGTATTCTGTGCCCATTATCATACATTTAGGTGACCTGGATCAGTTGAATGAGCGTGTCATTCCCTCAGGGTAAATCGAATTACACCACACAAGACCATTATTGGTGTCGCAGAGGATTCCGTTGACAGCGATTTGAATATGTAATGGTAACAGAGAAATTAACAGAATAACTTATTAAATAATTTGAAATAAAATGGGACTAACACAAAAGAATGTCAAGTAGGTAATTATAAATGTCGACAACATTATGATAATAGTCGATAACATTGATCAATACATATTATACAACAATATCGCTATCCGCCTTTGTCTATTTCTCAGTTTACTTTTATACACAAGCGATTTTGATACATTACGTTACGGAAAATTGCAGCCGGTCCAAACCGCAGCGGCTCGTTAGTCAATTATAAATGTATCCTTAAAGTTTTAAACCGGTACAACAAGGGCGAAAAGCGCGTATGACGATATAATAGACACAGATTACACACTAGATTAAAACCCTGCCTCATGTAGTTAGAGCTATATAAAATTGGTAAAATATTTATCGAACGCTGTTTCACCATGCCAATCATAACATATACATTTCATAAGGACAAGCGCACTCGGCAAAAAACCCGAAGTATTAACTTGTGAGAGAATATCCTCCCTTTCACTTCGTAAGAAGTAATATGCGTATCTGATAGATGTTGTCATGCAGGATGTGGTGGACCTTCGCCCGCCGTGGGCCCGTTAACAAGGCACTCATCGTGCGCTGAGCCTAAGGAAAACAACTGCATACGACTATATTGTACACAATCTATGCAACTACAACATTTAGTCATAATTTCTTCTCAAAGGCATATTTCTCATGCTCGCGTTTGACTACAATATAATGTGCTAGTGCGGGCTGTAGCCTAGGATGTGGCAATCTTACTTGAATCGATTGGTTTTTTTTATAGCTATAAAATGTTTATACATGGTAATGTGTGTATCGAATTACACGTAATATTTGAAAATTCTTAAAACTAATTTGTTATAGCTTTATATACATATACGTATTACAATAGAAAAAACTACGTTTACTTGTTACTACGTTACGTGTTACCTGTGTAAGGGGTTTTTAATGGTAGGCGAAATGGCGAAAAAAGTTAATTAGTCATTTGGTAAATAATGTTATTTTTTCTTTTATAATTAGGTAACTGTACAATTACCCGGGTAAAATGAACCCAAGCTTAAATTGGAATAACAAAGCAACATCAAAATTATATCTCTAATAAAAGACCGGTAAAGGGTAACAAATCATACGTTTTTCGCTTTATCCGCTACTAATAAGTCATATTTACATTTCGAAATAGATGCTAAGCGGAACTACTAAAATTTCAAATTCATTATACTTACCTTCAAGAGCGGAAATGAGAAATTAAAATTTGGAAAATTGCCGATCGGATTATCGTATTTAGATCATTATTAGAAATAATTCAGGACGAGATAATTTAAAACTAGTCAATTTAATGATAGCCGACGTGCAACTAACTTACCACAGAAACTTATAACGATAAGTATACCTATACTTGTTAAACCAAAAAGACCAAACTTATTGCAGATAAAAATTTGACTAAAAAGCATTTTGACGCCATCGTATACGAAAATAAATAAAAAATACGCATGAAGTTGTATTGGTGAAAAATAATATGTTTAATACATAATTGAAATAAAGTATCCAAAATCGCGAACATGGTCCATCGCTCCATCTGGTTCAAGGCGAGTGGGACGGGTGACCGATGGACTAGTCACCTTCGCGGGTGACCTCTGCAAGAACTCCCTTTCCTCGGTGGCATTTCTGCGTACGTCGATGCTGGCCCCGCACAAAGTATCCGTATCGAACAAACTGGTTCCTTATCAAATTATCGTTCGCGACCCACAATGGAATGTACGTGACGTAGCCTCCTCGCAATAGCTTTCAGGTGGCGTTGATGCCGCAATCGTAACCAATAACTAGGTTTTAATATTTTACTTGTCGGTAAAGTAGGTAGTATTGTAATCTGGTTGTACATTCATACTCAGATAGATTACAATATCTATTTATATTTATACACAAATATTGAAAATGATACAACATGTTCGAAGTATGTATTTGTAAATATGAATTGATGTTTTAAAACATGCAGCAAAACTTTTAGAGTAAATGACAATATCTTTGTAAAAATGTATGCAAAGTACTAGCTTAATATTTGTCCGATTTATCATTTAATTTTATAGGAGGAGGCAGAATACGAGGATGACGCAGAGTATCCACAAGAAGGTGAAGCACAAGAACCTTCCACTGAAGCGCCAGTCTCATCAACTGAGGGTAAAAAACTGGTCGCGGGCGGCGTTAGACCCTTCCGCAGCAACACCGACCTCCTTGAGGCCTTGAAGAGACGACGGGCGCAAGCTGCAGAGGGTAATTCTTTTCGCAATTCAAAGTCGTTCGAATCCCACCCATGTCTAGGATTCGACCGTGGAAATATCGTAACTAATAGTTACTCAACACAGCTGAACGTTGCATTGTTCACTTTAATAGATGGGGTGAACACGGCCACGCGAAATGGCACACGCAAATATACATATGATGCGTTCCATTTCCATCAAGTTAATAAACGAGTAGGTAGTTGAGGTCGCGTGTTAATAGGTTGCAATGACCCCATAACAAGCATAGCATTTGGTCCGCTGTAATATATAAATAGATTACGTCGCCATATCAATTACTGTTGCAAGATAACAATAGTAGGTAATAGTATTGCTCTATACACACGCGTACAGTGGCAGCTGTTACATACATCTCAAAGGGGTTTTGGAGAATAATGTGATATTCGAATTATAATAATTATAGCAATAAATACATATAATGTTTCAAACAGTTCCCCTTAAAGCATACAGCTCTTTATTCGTCAGAGAGTATCATATAAAAACGAAAGCCGGGCGGTTTCATCCCACGCCTTTCATACGTTTTACATAAGATTGAAATGAATATAAATTCGTTATTTTACATATTGTCGGGCGTGCTCTTTCATTACGCATGCCGTAGGCGACCAAGTTCACTCGCTTGTGCAACTCTGCAATTTTGCAATCAGAATAATTTATAACAATACTCGCTATACCTCTATGTTGATAATCAAAATATGGATAGATATGAACTAGCCGAAAATGTCGGAGTTCTTAATGTAGACAAACCAAGAATCTAATACGTGGACTTGAATTTAAGTTTAAGCATTGGAGCAATGTTTTTACTAAAGATAATAAATATAGTATTCTAGCTTTGTCATTATCAACCTTATTTTCTTTTATCTTTCCATTATTGATCGTGGGCCATCAGACTAAAAAGGCCTAAGGCCATAGTCAGTCTGACACGTTGAGAGATTGACATGCATTGACAACATTATGGTGAACTCTAATGTTCGCAGATTTCCTGATGTTAAATATTATTTTCTACAATTCTTACGTAAATTAGTTATAATTTGAAAACTTAGAAAATCGGTTCATAAATTATTAGTCGGTATAATTATTATATATTCCTAGATAATTTATAGTATGTAGAATGCAAGTATTTCGTTCTTTTCTCCAGCCAAGCTTCACGGTGGTCCCGTTGCACCACAACCTCAACAAGAGCCATCAGGGGAGGCCACAACAAAATCCAGCTACAGTAAGTCTATAAATAATAGTGCAGTAAGAGAAAGTAGGAAACCGTTTATTCAATGGCAAACTAAACTACTTAAAACGTAGACCGTATGCACGTATCTGTTTTTTTCTTAATTATGGCTCTGAATATACAACCCTACAAGAACTATCGATGCCATATTAACTACGGTGAGACGCCAGTTTCGAGCCGACAGCCTTGATGCAGACGGTATACGGCAATTGCGAGGTTGTTGTGTAAAACTATAAACCACGATTTGTATTCTTTTTATCATTTTGTAAAGCTATTTAATGATAAATATAAAAAAATTGTCGCTGGTCACGCAGCGCAATTCGACAATGCTTGTTATCAATATTAGGGACAACATTGTACTTACTTACCGCGCTATGGGACGGAATAAAGATCATTTTAAACAGCCAAGTTCCATACAAACATTTATACATTTTCATTAATTTCCCTTTAGATAGTGATAAAATCTCCACTGGTTTTGTATTTTCCCTTCCTATGTTATTAAATAGAATAGCTATATTTTTAATTAGTAAAGATTTATTGATATCAATAAAATGTCATTGCGATGGACTAAAATAACGAAAGTTTAATATTTCTTTCTAATATACATTTAAAAGATTCCATTATCGATTGACCATTAACAAGAAAATATGATAGTCTGGCGTGCAAGATGTACCACGCATACCAGCGCATTTCATTTTTCTCGCTCTCTCCTGTTTTAGTCACAAATACTTAGAGTACATGATTTTTTCACAAATCCATAAGTAACATGTGTGTTTTTCTTAGCAGGTACAGGTAAAAAACGATTCAACACGGCCACTCGCGAGACCAATCCAGAGGATGCGCCCGTCCCTTCCAAACCCAGCAGAGGGCGTTTCGGAGGTAGACGTAAGTCTTAGTATTTGCTTCGATTTTGTACGATCGTATGAAGGATAAATAATGGTGTGTAGTAATTGTGAACGGGTGAAAATAACTAGATGTGACAATTTCGTACTGTGGCCATTTGTAACTGAAAGAAGATTGGATTCTATCTGGCAAGGATCACTGATAAGTACCTCCTATATGAGTATATCTCTAGATAAGTAGTAAGTAGATCCTCGATACGGATAATCTAGTGGATCTTAGCTGTAAACACAGAACATAAGAATGTGCTGCATAATTCTGCATAAAGAACTCCTGTCTCGTAGAGGCACGCGAATAATGTAACTTGAAATAATTTTTTAAACTTAAACGTCCGTGGTGGTTGGCTTAATTATATTGATGTTTAAAAATGTATTAGTGTCGAGATGATTAAATTTCACAATCACAGCATACCAAATACATAACAAATACACAACATACATATATTTACATACCAACCAGATATTTTAATCTTAGATAATGATTAAGAATCTACGAGAGAGACTGAATATATATACATGGAAATGAATGTTTTGAAATATTTTTCTTCGAGTGACTAGAATGACGCCATTACATTAGCTATCTATCTATCTATTTATTCGTTGGGTGGTGTGATCTCAGAATAGAAGATTACTAATACGGTTTGTGTCAATGAGTAGGTATATTAGAGAATCTCAAAATAAAAATTCTCCTCCAAAGTTAGGGTGATTTATCAGGAACTTTTGAATGTATTGGTCGGTGTTAAGCACGTCCGGTATTGCAACGTTAAAAAATAACATCATGTCTGTATTTTTCGAAGAACTAGGCACATTAGTGTAGTACACCTCTACGATTCAATTAATATTATACGCACCACCATGGAATAGCGGTGAGCCTATATCGAACCGTTAAGCGAGGATAAAACGGGAAAAAATCCAGCAATTTGTAAAAATATGTTGCTTTCGTTTCTTCAATTTCTAAAGCTTTATGAAAATATTGTACCTATGATCAGAACTAACCGTCATAAATATTTCTTTTATAAGGAACACATAAAACCAACTGTTGCCGAGTATCCGCAATGAGGATGCGTATAATTTACACTATAACTGCTATTTACTATAAATATCTGTATAAAGATTCCTCTTCAGCAATTACTAGAAATTCATGAATGACAACACAGTACACACTAGAGTAATAATAGACAGGGGTGTGATCTACCATTTCTTTTCCTCTAGGCCACATAGCGTCAGAGACGTTACCAAAGACAATAGACATTATAAATTGCGGTGGATATACGCAAGTCATAGTGACGCAAAGCATAACAGTGCGACCTCCAATACAAATTCTTGTAATAATAGGCACCTTTCACAATGTTGCATGTTCCAGTCTCAACAAACCAGCTCCGATTTAAGGTACGCTTGCGAACTAAACGACTCGCGACTGCGACACTTAAATAGGTATCACTCGTCAAAATCATAATATTATTGGCAGCTGATCGTATATGCTCGACACGAACACAACGGATTTTTTACTTTCGATTTCATCTAAATTCGAAATAAATGTCTTATACCGCTGTATTGAATTTTGGAGATGATACCTAAATGAAAATTGCCACAGATTATAATCATTCGTCTATTTATTTTTTATTATATTTAATTTCTTCATATTTCTCGATTACTTCTTACCCCTTCAACTTTGCGAATTATAATAGATACGTTTATTGAAAAACCGGCTCGTATTCCCGGTTAATTGAATACAAATATTGAACTAAATACCGTAGGTACTCTGATTAATTTATGTGTATTAAAGGAACGGTCTAACGAATAACTTGAACTTACACTCGTTCGTACTCGTTACTGGATACTGTGACATTTGCACGAAATCAAGGCTACTGTACTCTTATGGTATAGAATAACATTCAACGCACTAGGAAATGGTTGTCCGGGGGCACTCCTTCGCGCAAGGTTGGCTTCGAAGGCTCGAGCACTATTGACACTATATGAGTAGCTGTACATTATTACATTGCACATGAAATGAACGAAGTGAAATCGGAATTTTTAATTTAAAACCAATTATTAATTTATTTATCGTTGATTGTGCCAGCTTTTTGATATTTTAATTTTTAATTTAAAATTTTTAATTATTAATTTATTTATAGTTGATTGTGCAAGATTTTTAATATTTACTTGACTCATTGGTAGTAATTTTCACATAAAAACTGCTGAAGGATGTTAATTGTTTAAATTTCACTCGTAAATATTTTATGTCCGAGGAAACGATACATGTTACTGAGATTTTTTTCCATCAATCCTCAGAAGGAGGACATAAGGGATAATGTTGGTTTCCCTGCGAATTAATAAGTGGATAAAAATTGGTTCTACGTATGTTTTCAATATAAGGAGCACTAATTGTACTAAATTTGTTCGTTATTCG
>DWDT01001873.1:0-14838 GCA_018245595.1 Microceris scylla | reverse complement strand
ACGCTGGTTGGCGCGGGTAAATTATTTATGTAAACTGTTTTATTTAAATCACAGCGAAGCACTATAGTTTTAGATTCAGGGATACATTGTATTACAGAAGTTATATCCGCTTCCGGTGCTCGCGGCTATCGATGCCGTGCGTTGAATTTCTGGCACAATGTTTTATAGCTTCCGCAATTTGAGGTAATATCAAGGAGGCGACCGGAGTGCCGCTATTCCAAGCCTCTCATACATTTCCGTAAACTATACCCATAATACTATACATGTTTTAATATTTCATAGGCCACGACCCTTCTCATTCTGAAGGAAGAACCATGTTCCCCAGTGACATGGTCAAGGGGTTGATAATTTGCGATCTGATTTCATAGTTTGCATTTTCTGTTTTATTGAAAAAAAAAGACCACCTTTTATTGATAAAAAGAACTCTAAATTAAATTGCCATTTTCCTTTTGACAATTTATTCCTACGCAACTTCGTTACGAAACCGTGTAAGTCCGTGTGTGATATGCAGGAAACAATGGAAAGCGACCCCATTATCCCGACCGAGAGAATTGGCCCGTGAAACTGTGGCTTCCGGGCAAGACCTTTAGTGATTTAGGGAAGGACACGTGAGATATTCTTCTCATAACCAAAGCAAATGAACAGACTATTACTCCCTAACGTTTACTGCCGAGTACATATACAATTCCCGCCTAAATATGTCCTTACATTATTGTTATTATTATTTATTTTTATTTATTTAATCTCGTACACCACCTTAAGTTAAGGGTAATAGGGGAGTACCTAAAGGCATTAGGTACTCCATATATCTATCATTACGCTAAATTTTTTTGGGAAAAGCAGAGAACATCGAGAGTCAAATATCCCTATCTTTTCAGATCTGACGTGCTTCTATATTCAGTACTCTGCTCATAAATGTACATCGATTTTGTAGGTTTCCGATTTCCCATTTTTAACGCCATATTGTGTCAGTAATAACAAAATATCTCTTTGTATGCTCTCAAAATATCACCATAAAATATTTTTCTGTTCCAATACCTACTTGTTTGAATTCATAAAGTCAAAAATAAATTTAGTCGCTCTAATACTAGACTCGCCTATTGATATTATAGCATCTTATTTTTAAGATCGATTTAAATTTTGAAACGTTCTACCTAGAATGATATTTTTGAAATAAAACGTTCCAACAAATAAATAAAGAACTTGGAAACAGTAGTGATATTGATTTCTTCAAATTAAAAAAATAACTGTACAAAAAGATGAAAAGTGTACAGAACGGTTGAATTAAAAAATTGGAAGTACGAAGAATGAAAAATGTTTCTTAAGTTCTCTTACAGATCTAAGAACGAGTTCAAAAAGGTAGCGGTACAATTTATTGTGAAAAGGTAGCTTCGGACTTTCAATAGAGATACAACAGAGTGACCTTTCCCTCCCTCCATTCATCGAAAAACTTGGCCTTTTCTATACAATAGCGCATCTCAGAGGCAGGTGACAAAAGTCGAGTTGCTTGTTCGAATAACTACGAAAATAACTCCTTCCCGCCGATTGAAAAGAACTTTTCATGTTAAGTAATTAATTTTTTTTGACTCGTTTCAATAATTAGTTTATTTCAATATTTGATTTGTACAACAACGTGAGTATATACTATAAGGTTAAGGAATATTTCGAAACCCTAATGAACTTAAAAGCGTACTTAATATGTGAATATGTGTCAAAATTTGGGGACAAAAAAGACAATTCTCACTCAAAGCGTAGATTGACGGATAGTTGCAATTTTGAAAATAGAATATAATATCACAAACACATTTCATATTACGTGGAAATTGTCATTTTTATAATGGCTTTTAATTTAATAATAGTTCATTAAAATGGCTCGTATTAAAAAGTATTAAAACGCAAACCCCAGAGACCTTGGTGGAAAATTTCAAGAAACGCGAATAGCGCCGTCATTGCATATACTCGTAACGGCTGTAATGCAAGGTTATAACTGTAAATGAAATATGGCTTGAATTTTTTTTTTAACAAGCACTTTTATGCCATTGCAACGTTCAGCCTATTATGGTTTCCTTTTAGCAAAGAAAATATACTTACAAAGCCTTCGTTAAATACAGTGAACAAATTCATAATAACAATTATTATAACATCACGCCAGGTTCGTTGCTCGATAGGCAGAGAGCGCAAAATGTCAAATATTCGTATACTTAGTTACAATCATTCTTACACCGGAGGCTTCTACGTATGTATAAGGTCTGATTCATGGATTTATTAGCGCTGTAAAATTTACGATAATGCTGGTGTGATACTAAAAGTGTGTTTATGGTAATACCATAATTTGGCGACTTTTATGGTAAATTTTACAGGTACTTTAGGGGTATTGGAGCACGCGTGATTTTTACTATTATACCCATTACACGTATGTATAACCCGAGCGCCATAACGTGACACCCGCATGATGACGTCACAGCGGCGTGTCTGTAGAGTATGAAAATATGTATGTATTTATAGATTTTTATTACTTTCTAAAATATTATTAGACACAGTTTAAATCGTAAAAAGGAGTATATATGTATAGCACGCTTTGAAGTATTGCGTAAGACTTTCATTTGTAATATAATACCTACATATTCAATAATAATAATACTTGTAGGTAGATAATATGGTCATATAATCTGACGTGTTCGCAGATTGCATTCGATTTATAATGTTAAGCAACGCATTCGCGGTCTGTTTTTATCGGAGTGACCACTATTGGCAAATTTAAATAAAGCTTTCCAGGCTTTGGACGACCACTAACGCATATCTCTACCAAAACACAGTGGAGCACCATGGTGAACAATGGCAGCGTCCATGCTCAGTTATTGGACCGATGCGTGCATAGGAGTAGAATGTAAAAACAATTGCAACAGGAAACCGGACTAATTCGAATGGAATTTATTGTTAACAACATTTCTATCTTTATTTTTCTAAAATTGAAAATCTTTATATTATTGTTATATTGTTACGCCAGGGATACGTAAGGGATACGGGTAGGTAGAGCACATCGTTGCTACTCGTATATATCTTTGTTTATACATACAAGCCTACTGTGACCTGTGCATTATGTATATTACTTCTATTGTGATTAATGCGAATACTTTTTATTATACTGAGCTTTAATTAAAAGATTGAATCGCTTTTAATCGCCGTCGTAAACCTGTAATGTATGTTACTTACGCGGAAATGACTTTAGCTTTTTGCGACCATTGCGTTAATGTCAGTAGGTGACCAGCTAAGGTAGGATTAGTATGAGTCATATGTATATCGTATGTTTTTAAATGTTAGAACAAATATAATGCAGTAGTTACTCTGTTCATTCTGCATAGTTTTTTTTTATGAAAATGATTTTTGTCTTTTTACTTAAAATACAGATTATATATTGAAATCAGAACCATCTTATAAGATATCCAGGTTAAAAGTTCCTTCAGTAGCAGGTTGAGCTCCTTAGTCGCGGCCGACCCCTTCGTGAAATACGTGTTACCAAGTATTTTTATCGCTTTACCGCACACGGGTCTCTATTTAATATTAAAACGCACAATCGTTCGAAATCGTTATGAGTAAACAATGTTTTGAATAATATCATTGTGAACCAATTAATGTTTTAAACTTACTTCATTAAAAAGTTCCATCATAACAGTTACCGAATTTAAAACTGAAAAGCTGTAAACGAACTCAAAATTTTTGGGAATTAAACGGATGCCTGCGTAAAAAATGCGACGGAGATTCCAACTTTATGTTGTATACTAAAGGTCGTTTTATGATTGGTCGTAAAACAGCCGCTACGGGCCAATTTTATTCTTTAATTAGCCAAATTCTTGTTTTACAGACGGGTTTCGAGTAATATGCGTTATGGAATATATGAATTTCGCTTTAATTGAATACCGACGTGAGAACGAACAATGTATTAGATCAAGTTTTTACTATTCGAAAGTAGTATTAATATCTTAAAAATGTACGAAACGAACGAGTTTGCATCGAAATGAAAGATTGGATTTTACGGTTGCATAAATTTTATGTATTTTACAAGTGATCGTTAAATAGAATCCGTGATCAATCCAATATAATATTATACAGCACACACATTTTCAATATCAAATTGGTAGTTAAAATTACAATGCGTCTAATGACGCAAACATGGTATGAATTGATTGTTCATGTTTACTTTAATATAATTAATGTTTTAAGAGTCTAATTAGTAAACGCCATGCCTGTTTTTACTATTTAAAATGGGTTGAATTCACTAGTTCATTGCACACAATAACTAATGATAAACATAACATATTGTCATAAAATCAGAGATAAATTCGCACAGAATTGTAAATGTGGCTATATTGTAGAGAATAAATGAAAATGGGAACAATAGGGTCAACAGTTGATCAAAGCCAGCGAGGACACAAAGGGAAAATAAAAAGCTTTTTGTCACACGTTAAAATGCCAAACGGGTGTAGTTTTATTTCGACACAGAACATGTGTATTTAATAACATATTTTATCTGCAGCTAGTGATAAAATATGGTCGAAAAATGGAAAATGTTTTGTTATTATTAACTTAAGGTTGGCTGCCTCGTTGGTCCAGTGGTTGCAGGCGGGACTATTGGATTTTTGTAATTTCGCTTTTTCAGTGGGAATTTTTAGCAGTGAACTTGAGTTTGGATCTGTGCTCAGTGTATGGCAATAGGCTCAACATCTATTCAATGGTGGTACGTATAACATTGTTGGTAAATCTTGGGAGTGTACCTACTCATTCCTCTGCTTATCCCTTCGGAGATTACGGGCGCGATGTTACGATTTTCGTTACATAGTTGAATGTTGTAATATTAATTAGGTATTAATTTATTGAGAATTTTTTTTTTTTGTATAATATTAATTGCAAATTACTAGTTACATGTTTTGTTGACATTATCTTACTAAAACTAAATTAAGACATTTTTCTTTCTTCATAATGATATTTTTCGTTAATATTCTATTTATTACTTCAATATTTACAACCAGCATTTGCATAGGTTTTTTTTCAGTGTATAATTTATTCATATACCTATATCAATCTGTAGCTAAACGTACGGAACAAATTTACTATTTTATTATTTTGTTACGCACAATTTTGAGTTTTTAATACTACGAAAAATACTACGATTCTACGCCAACTACGTCCTAATCACATAACATCACATCTATACACGAATAAATGTATGTACATGAAATAAGCAGTTGCAAGTTATTTATGTACAGCTTCAATCTGAGATCGGCCTTCATGAATGTAACTAGTCACTAGTAGTAGTAGTATTCTAGTATACGTGGCGCGATTGGCCGTATGGTATTAATACTCGTCGGCGCACACCTTGACCCGGCCTTCACCGCGGCCGACCGAGCCGCCGACCATATTAAAAACTTACACCAACTGCATTATCCATTGCTTTGTAAGTTTAGAAACTTAACTATTTTGTAATATATTTTTTTATTATTTTAGACACACACGTCACATTTTATATGTCTGTAGATATGTTATTACAGTCCTAAACGTAACATAACTCGTGTAATCCCGGAAGAGGTAGCCAGAAGAGAGTAGTACGCGCCCACGTTTCACCAGTTACGTTGACGTTTCGCTATGGTACACACTCATACTTGCTTGAATAGATTTATGTTAATCCACCTTAAGAGTTCATAGAATGTGTACTGAGGAAGTGAAATAGTATTTAATAAAAAAATCTTTGAAAATCCATTGCTGCTATTAATTCATATACAATTTTAATTACCCTATTGCATTATTCAAATAATCTGGATTATATTTATTTTTTAAAAATATTTTAAAAAATGTACTTGATTAATGGTAAATATGTTATTATTTATGAAGCATTTTATTTTCGTTCCTTTACTTTTGAAGTCATCGTCAACATCTTCATCGTTAACAGCCCTTTAGTCGCTCCGCTGTTGGATGCTGGTATCCTTTTATAATGTGAATTGTCTAGGCCGTATATTTTCATGGTGGCCGATTTCGGTTGGGCAGACATCAAACGTCCTAGAGAAAATGTAGAACTCTAACATACGCAGATTTTCTCAGGATATATTCCTTCAATGTTTTATGCAAGTGAAGATAGACAGAAATACTGCGCAAGCTTTTGGACCCAGGCCTTCCGGAGTGAGAAGATGACTTCTAAACTACAAGAATGTCACTTATGGATTACAAAAGCTTAATATAAAAATTCAGAACAGTACTGAACGCATGAAAATACTGAAGTCTTGGCAACTCACCGTGAAATATAGCTTGGAATATTTATGGTTAGCACTTAGAGTAGTTTGAGCCGCAAGAATAGTTTAGACTTAAACAGTATTTCGAATAAAATCTTAAGCTTACTCTGAAGTTACTTTCAGAGATGTACATATATGTATGTAAATATGTAGAGGGATATATTTTAAATTTAATATTTCGAATTTGAATTTCAAAGAGTAGTGTAAGTTACAAAATATGTTACAGGTGTCTTTTTGTCTTTTTACGCCTACGCCTAAGTAAAGTACGCCATTGAAAAACGCCGTCGAAAAATATATAATGACAATCAATACGACTGGAAGGCTAGGGTTTTATTTAATATTCCATTAATATACCGGTGTATCAACATAATACTTTTAAAAAGTTTATTAATGATATTCTTATTAAGTGAATGACCTTTGGGTTGTTAAGAAAGGCTTATATTTCTTCAACATTAATGGTGAGACGTGCCCTTTATGTCCTCATTGTGAGGCCACGCGGCTTTACCCTTTAGGTAAGCGGATAATGCATCTCGCTCTAAATGCTGCTTCTTACGGGAACTCATTATTCATGTTGCAAGGAACTTTCATAAGCTTTTTAAGACTACCTCGTCGTGCGCCCGTGGTGTAAAATTCTAAACAACTCTTCGTCATTTTGAAGTAAAATTTTGGAATTACCTGATTTTCATTTTAATATTTTGATTTTTTATAAATATAATGCGAGGTAGTTCCATGCTTAGGCGGAACATTTTTAGATGTTAACGTTGTTATTGCAGGAATTACTCGTACACTTGGTTTGCTGATTCCGTGGTCAGGGATCCTGTCCGATGAATCGGGAGGGTTTGGGTTTACACTTTTGCACATACATTTGTAATTTGAGTAATGAAAACAATATTTTTTTGTACCTGATTGTAAAAAGTATTTACATTATTTGTATTTATATGCATATAACATATCTATTTTATCTATCTACTTAGAATAGTACGGCTTTGCTTAGTTAGTAATGTCCTAAGATGTTTATTTTACGTATGTATAGATTTATTATAAATAAATAAAACTTAATTCTATACCTGTACCTAAATTGAAGAATTGTTAATATTCACAAGATTTTAAAGTCCAAACTGAGTTTGAATGGGGTTGCCCTCAGAAGTTCAAACACTCCAGCGGTCATAAACAATAGCGTAAAGGATTACTGAGGTACTTAGATATTATTTATGGTCGTAGTTCGGTTACAAATATTGTTCACAGATAAGAGTATCAGGGTACACCTTTTGTTTGTAACTGATCTATTGTTGAGCGGTAACAATGCGTGAATTACTGCGGAGTGATTAATATCGTACCCAGATATCGCGTTTCATACCTTTACCAGGTACATCGATTCAATACTCTAATTTATATAATGTTCGACTCCGTCTAGTGGTGGTTTTCTAGTGGTGGTTCGGAGTCTGGATATGTGCCCGATGCATGGCAATAGGCTCACCACCTATTCCATAGTAGGACGTAAACGTAACCAGTGAAACGTGGGAGTGTTCTGCATTCCTCTGCCCACCTCTTCGGGGATTACAGGCGTGAAGTTACGCTCGACACAGTTAATTATTATTATTTTTTTTTTCCTCTCAATGTTACCATTCACTTAATCAATGCAATGATATTTTTCTTATATTTAAGTACGGTACGAGAAGCTGTGTTCTGAGATCCCTAATCAGCGTACCAGTGTGGGAATCATGGTCAAAACCTCCCCATATGTTTGGGTCCAGCAGTGGTCTGAGACAGGCCAACGTGAATAATTAATAACAATAATCATAATATAATTAAAATATACACAACATTTTATCATAACGAATGAATTAACAATCAGCACGGGTGTGCTGACTCTAATCTCTACGGCGGTTTCGCTATTTATTTTCACAGATATTTAGACTAAAAAAAAAGGGTAACGGGCCGCGCTCGTCCTTTGAGCTTTATTAAGCTGGATTGGTCGACAGATTGTTCTACAAAGGTGCTGACCCGTAGATATTTTTACACAAATTTACCTTTGTATATTTCAAAGAGAATATTTTTTGTGACAGGTGTTGTATTTCATATACACGGTATGTGTCAGTAACATTTGTTATATGTATATAACGTGTACTATGTTGGTATATGCTATACTATATTGTATTCAAAATTGTTTTCATGTATATACGTAAAGGCTTAACTGCTCGTTAACTGAGGTGTTATTTAGCAATTATTTTATTATGTTCCTAAAATTAACCGCAATAGTGTTCACTTTCGGTATATTCTCCATAATGTTAACCCAAATCAATAAATAAATAAATATATTTTTTTTATTTCATTCGAATTAAGTTTTCTACATGGGTCACCATTAGATATAGTATTACTATCTCTACCACTTTTCAGCCGTTTGATTTTCACGGCACAAGCTTTGCTTTCTTGGGATATGATGTGTGTTCAGTATCATATGATATTTATTATTATTATCATTTTCTTGTTTCCCAACATGTTAGATGTTAACCTAAATTAGAGAAGTGTTCAGAAAACCTGATCGGTAATATGTATTTATTGGCAACAGTTTTAATGTTAATTAATTACAATGAAACCTTCAAACGGAAATTTAATCAAAACATGTATAACATTTCCATAATGAATTATTTTGAAATGTAAGAAACACTTATGAAAAGACCTGGTATACAGCAGCGATAAAAGAATTAACAGTTCAGCCATCGATCGTACCGAGTCACGGTAGTATTCCTTCAATTAGCTGTTTCGTAACGGCGTGCGCGACCAGCCCCGCCGCCCAATATGTTCGCAGCAACGTAGCGTGACCGAGTAAATAGTAATATTTAATTATTATATGTAAATAACGCAAACATATCCAACTGCTGTGTTTGTACGACAACTGTCAATCCGACACGATACCTACATACATGTATGTACGTATGTATGGTATAATCGAATAGGCTTTATTCAATAGTTATGGTTTATAAAAACCACGTAAGGTTGTTAAGATAGAAATATGCGGGTTTCGGTGCTAATAATGATAACTGGTTCAGACCGATCTTCGTAAATCCTCGTTAATGTATGTACTAATACAAACTGTTTTTATACGTTACATCTTCTAGTATTTGTATATTAAACGTTAAAAAGTAAAAATATTACAATGACTCTAAGCTCATTGTATAACCCTTCACAGCCAATATTGAAAACAACGTGGTTAGGGTTTTAAATTTTTTGTAAAGTTGCACATATATTTTTGTTATTGTGTTGGTAAAACTTTTATATTGTAATAGGGATGATAAAAGCCGTAATTTTACCGAAAGCTCGTGCACTGTTAAACCAATTTAAAGCTATTATAGTAACTGGTCGTAATTTACAATCCGCAGACCGACTGGCGCATTCGTTAACCGCTTCGTGATGCGATTTCTTCTCATATTATGGGATCAATGAAATCTAACTTTATTATTATTTATATCGCGCCAGACTCCTTACGCGGTAGACAGACTATGTAGTGCTGAATCAAGTGGATGAGTTTGTGTAGATATCCTTGATGTGGTTTTTGCTTGGGGTGGTACATGCACCGCCAAAATCTAACTTGAACGAATGATAACTATTACTGAATTACGTCAGTTTTAAAGATTTTGAATTATTTAGAGAGGCTTATGTCCAGCAGTGGATGATGATACGCTGATAATGTGTGTGCGTGTGAGTTATTTATTCTAAATTTGAAGGAAAATATATATTTTCTTGGGAAAGCCCCATAGTTTCAAACCTAACCGAGGTCTTTCACAACGAGCTCCAGCCGATCGCAGCTATATTACGGCGAGGACTGATCGTAGTTTAATAGTAAAATCGATACATTTAATCTTGAACGAATACGTTTACTATTATTTAGTAAACCATGTACTGACTTTTGTGTTTGGTAAATGTGTCTTAAGATAAATTTCCTTTGTGTTTTTCTTTTTATTTTTATATCATTACCGTAAGAATCTTACTGGATAGAGAGATACGATTACCCTACCTATGTACATATGTATGTACATATATATTTATGCTTTGTAGACCTGTCACACTCCTTCTTCATTCCTCACACTTCACTCAAGCATACCGGTTTGGGAAAATTCTGTCTTCTCATGAGTTAGAATTTGATCTATTTGGTATATAGAAACTCTTAGTACCCCTCGATACCCAACTTTATCAACATTCGTACAGTATATCTAATTTTACCATTCTTTCATATTACGCTTGTGTTTGTTAACAAATAAAAGCGTTGAAGATACTTCAAAACCTAATTCTAGTACCCTATTGTCCGACAATATAACTGCCAACTGACCTTTTAGATTATATTACAGGCAACACTAAAACCTTGTGTGTTGCCAAATTAAAGTACCTACCAGGGCGAGATTGAGAGTTTTAGATTTTAGTGAGCTAATGTTTTTCGTGAATTTTATGAATTGTTAAGTTTTATGATTTATCCTTTAAATTACTACGTATTCTTGGGGGAATTGAAATTAATTTGAAATCAAACGAAAAGGTTTATAAATTGTTATACTGACTAATTAAATAATTATAACATTTTTCTCTCTTTTTTAACTTCGTCAAGGTAAATAAAACCCTAGGTAAATAATAACGAGACAAACAGAAATAACGTTATGTATTGTTTGTTTAAAACTCAATAGAAACTCGTTCTAATTCTAAGAGTAGTTCAGTTGTATTTTATTTAATATTCCATTTAATTTGATGTTTGATTTGCTTAAAGTTTAGATTATATTTTCTCATTAATAAGTATGCCCAGTCTATGGCAATAGACCCATTAATCTCCATTTCCATGGTGGGACATATAAATACCTGGTATATGTAACCGGTAAAACATGAGAGCGTACTACATTCGTCTGCCTACCCCTTCAGGACTATACAGGCGTGATGTTATCTTTATATCTCTGTATCCGACAATCGCTATATTATGGGTTATAACCGTAACATGCGATCATGAAATGTGTTGTGTTATATTTCTTATGTTTGTACACATATTTGCTTTATACAGTTAAAAATTAAACAGTATAGTTGAAAACGCTTTTCCATTATTGCAGGTGCTGGCGCAGTCCGCTGTGTGATATGGTACGTCATAAATATCTAACTGAGTTCATTTATACTGAGAGATACGGTAGTTTCTTGGTGCACAATTGAAAAATAAAACGTATTTCTCCGTTCCTCACACTAATCAAATATATTCCAGCTGTACAGCCGGATGGAGAATGGAGTTTAGTTAGGTTCTAATATTTATAAAATTTTCCTTTTCATTCTCCCATTGGATTTGTTAGTGTTTATTGAATATTTGTTTTTACCTAAGAAATACAAATAAAAAATATAAACTGTAAATATAATAAGGAAACAGAATAAGAAATTATATTTTGAAATTTCTAAGTCTTGTAATGCCTTGTACAACTTCATTTTCGTTAAAACGAGGAAACTCAATTTTTTTTTGTTTATTATAATGATATTTAATTACTAAAAATATACAGCGATTATGAAGATCAAATTGCATAAAATATTTGTAGAGTTTTTCGATAAAAATAATAAGTAATGATCAGTGATTCTTAATGTGCATGAATCTGCCCTCAGACATGGCAAAAGTGTTACCAGGTATTCGAACCCATGTTCTAGGAACCGTTAATGAGTTTTAGTACTGTATTGTGAACCTGGTCCTGAAGGTCAGTGGAAAACAATCAGCGCTAAGCATATTACTTTATTATAGTAAAGACGAATATTATTCCTAACATGAAGAACACCGTAGTTGTTGGCGAAACTAATTAAGACTTTACCATCATTTATACCTTTGTAATTGCAAAATATAATTGTATTCACCAGTTTTGAAAAGAGTTATTTGCAAAGGAGTTATTTGCATGTACGAGTATTTATTCTTATTACATTGTTATTTACAAATATGTATCTCCAAGTAAAAACGTACAAAAAATTTCAATATACTTATGATTTCGACACAACAAAGAGAGTTGAGAGAGAGAAATGTCTACGACTGAGATTATTTATTGATGTATAAATCACATTTTATATCTCTTCACAAGTTACGAGACATTACATTTAACATTTGACTAGCTAAACATGTCCATTCTTCGTTGTGACTCAGTCTGATATGGATTTTATTGGTGTGGCAAATAATAATATTATTTTATAATACTTATGTATTAATTTTGTTTTTCTAAATCAAACTGTTGTAGTATTTTCGTAATACAACAAACAAATTGAATTTTAAATTCAACATCAAATCAGCTCGTCTTTATTTTTGATATAAATAGTTATACACTATGTACGAGTATACTTCTCGGAAAAAACCGAATAAATTATTTATCAATCAATCCTTCTTTGAAGCATTTGCAACTAATAATATGTAAATAAATCAACTATTCACAGTGTATTTTTACTATTTATATCATAGTAAGAAAATTAGAAATAAAAATGTTGAGAGTGGGAAACAAAAGAAAAACATCGGGAAAGTTGACAGAAACTACCTGCTCCTGACGGCCGCTAAACGGACGCCCACTGAATAAAAAATTAATTGTGTGTGGGCTGACAACGTTATTATTTAACATATACTTTAACAAAAATGTCTGAAAATGTTAAAGTGTGTGTAAAGACATTTGAACCAGTTTATTGTTAGGTATAATTGTTTTTATTTAAACCACACAAAACACTTGTCCATTTCCTAAGAGACCTCGGGATAAAAAGTATAGAAACACATATAAAATGCAACGTTGTGCAAAGTGTATGCACAAAAATATGTACATATATGGGCGCTGAATTTTTATATATAAGGACACACAAATCCAATTAACGAAGTATTATTAGATAATGTCATAGATTCAAACGCTGTAAAAGGTTGCTTTCTAAATACGAAGTCATATCGATTAATTATATGCTATTAGTTCAGTATATTGCAGATGCATTTTCAGATGCATACAAGGTAATTAAGATCTGGCCGTAAGGGGATAGGGTAATAAATTCCACCTTAGAACTGCAGCACTGGACAGCAGCCAGGTCATTAACACAGAGAATTTTCCTAACTTACAATTTTCGCTGATAAATTGTACGATTTATTGATTACATTTTTATGAGTAAGTACCCGTGCATTGATTTTAAGCATATTTTTTGAAGTTCGCTACGTTTTTAAGTAGCGAAGCACATCTAGGTACTACGTACCTACTTGTCTTACATAGATTCTTATTCTCACTGTTACACAACTTTAGGTTTTAAGGATAGCGTGCTTTTATGGTGATGAAGGTTATATAATATGTATCTTACCAATATTTATGTATGTGTAAATCGTCTACTTTTTATCATCAAAAGTTTTCATTTCAGATGCGTTCTCAAAGGCCCACAGCTTAAAAATTATACTGAGCCTGATATATAAGTTTCGCATTAAGGACGCAATGATTGTGGTGTGGTAGCAGCGGTAAATAAATTAGAGTGATGAGTAAGGGAGTTTAATGGGAGATCCATGGAGACGCGCGTGCAGATGAGTCAGTCTCTGCCGAGCAAGCACAATAGACCTGAAGCCACTTATAGAAGCTGCTCTCAATCCCTTCCGCTTGACATCCTGTAAGTATTTATTTTTATATTATTTCAAATAGGTTAACAATTTCACATTAATATGCATGGTGGGAGTATATAGTATAACTTGTGAAACGTGGGAGTGTACTACACTCCTCTGCCTACTCCTTAGGGATTAAAGGCGCAATGTCACGTATGATATGTGGGAGTATATTAAACTCTTCTGACTACCTCTTTAAGGATTACAGGTGTGATGTTGCGTTTATGTAGCTCATCAGCCATTTGGTTACCAGTACATAATATATGTCTTACTTATTTATGGATCCGATGGTTGTGTATGATGTCACAGGATGTTTAATATTTTTATTTATTCTGAATAAATAAGTATTTAACTCAAATAAAATCCCTGAAAAGAAAATGATAACAACACGACACAATACACACTTAGCAGGAGACCTCTGAAGTTCCCGAAAACATTAATTAGCTATATCGCCGCGCTCCGACAAAGGACGCCGCTTAACCGGGAATAGGGACCCTTTGTTGTATGGTGTCCCTAATTGTGCCCGTACAGCTATTATTTGGTACATTAACGCTTGTGCGGTTTTGTCGTTCCCAACTTTTCCTTTCAATTTCCCTCGTAAAAACTTTTAAACTTGTCGAGTGCGAGCGGGGCAAATGACTAACGCGTGGCTTTGAACGTAACCTTGTGATTATGTGTGTGTTACGGCCCTTTGTGTGCAGAAATAACGACCTACGTACATTTATAATTAAAAGTGGTTTCAAATTTAAGGGATAAACTTTTTCATGGTCACTTGGGTTGATTAGTCGAAAATTATTTTTGTGATAAAATCAGCCCCTTGTTAAAAACAATATAAAATAAATAAATAATATAAGTATTAATGAGACTGCCTCGCTGGTCCTGTTGGTTGCATGTGCGACTGCCGATCGGGAGGTCCCGGGTTCGATTCCCGGGTCGAACACTACAAAAATTTTCTAA
>DWDT01001872.1:0-14839 GCA_018245595.1 Microceris scylla | reverse complement strand
AAATGGCGATTTAAAATAATTTAATTTTCGATTTTTTGTTTTCATTTATTGTGTTATTGAAGTGTCCAATCAGAGCTAGGTTGAATGTGGCGCTGCTTTTCCGGGCAGGACGAGGTCTGCCGGGACCGCTTAAAGATAAAACTTCTAAACGCTGAACGGATTTAGATGAAATTTAATCTGTATATTTTCTATGGGTTTCAGGATAGTTTAAAAACGCAAGTGGACCCGGTATGTGGCGCTGTTATCTTGATGTTCTCCTAAACGACAGGGACGGTTTTAATGATATTTTTCTGTATGTTCGAGTGGGTCCCTATAAGATTTGAATTCACAAATGGATCCAGTAGGTGGCGCTGCAGTCGGTGAGATATCTAAAAATAATGACTGAACCGTAGATTCGTTAGAAGTAATTATGTAATAGCAAAATAATTTAGAAAAATGTACATGTTAAATTTAAAATAACATATTGAATGTAACACTGCCTTTCCAGGCAGGACGAAGTCTGCCGGTTCCGCTAGTATCATTGTATTTTTTCAGTTAACGAGCGAAAAACGCAGGCGGCATCAAATTAAATATTTCAAAGTTATCACCAGGAATGATGACACATTTTAATCATGTCACATCAGCCGGGAGGCCTGACATGTACACTGAATCAAATTTTTCTATTTTCTCAACCTAGAAAGTTAAGATGAGCCTAATGACCTAATAGAAGTTTTCGTCCACGTATGTATATTAAATTTTCTATTTTATTTCTAACTCTCTTTCCCTTCCTAGTCCGCTACTTTAAGTAACGTCAATTGTTAATTTCCGTCGTAAAACCACGTGTACTAATATTTAATAGTGTACTAGTGATAATATGATAATGTGAAGAGACAAAATTATAGCTTCGTTCTCAGTGGAAAACGTATCATTGCCGAGATTTTCGATAATCCAAATCTGTTTCTACGATAAACCGCTTTGGATATCGCGGATCTCATATCAAATAAGATACTTGTCTCCAATTTTTGTCCCAAAATAAGGGTCTTCCCAAACGTGCTCAAATTTTACACGTTTTACACATAATATGTTCTAAATTGAATGAATGAAATTTAATGAATAAATAGAGAGTGACTTGCAGAAACGCATCGATGTAACTAACGTGACTAATTTTAGGGAAGACACGAGTCTCACTATTAATGTCTCGTGGCGTTTTCTACTTGTCTTTTTCACATCTTAAGAGATACCAGGCCAAGATTCAATCAAGTAAAACCAGGTGAAATTGACTAATGTACAAGGGAAAGCAATCATCCGAACAATGAGTAAAAAAATTTTCTTCATCTGATATGTTTTATTGAGAGAAGTATGTGCAGAGTAAGGGACTCCATGAATTTCCTTTGAAGATTGAATTCAAAGAAAATGTTCGCGGTGCTTGCGATAAGGATTAGTGAGATAAGACGTGGCTTAAAGACTTTGAGAAGGAAATCTGACTGTCATTTTTCGGGCTCTACGGCTCCATAACAAGTCCGTTTTATTTATACCTTTGTACTATGTAATTTATCCAGCATAAAACCTATCAGTGCCCGCACATTCCAACTTATTATTTTCATAAAATAAATAATTCACCTATGATCGACCGTGTTACTTAAACGCCAAATTCACACGTTCGAGTACAATAGCAATTCAAAGTCAATAACAGATGCATGGTAGATGTATTGCTACCTGTCTGCTGTTCTACATACTTCACTCGTCAAACCGGAACACTACAGGGTGAGCCGTGTAGTGTTATATTTCTCTAGTCGCTGCTACAGTATGTTTGCGCACTGCCACGATAAACAAATAAATGTATCGCTGTCTTGAATTCAGCATATCTTAACGTCTATAACGAACGAATGTTAAAATACATTAAAATATCATCACTCCAGCTCTCTTGCGGGGTAGGCAGAGAGCACGAAAAAATGATAGGAAAATTAAAATAACGGAACATAGGATTGGATGCGGTGTTTCCTTTAAAGTGTGAAAACATAATGTAATAATTCGATAGCAAAAATTTCTTTCTACATATCAGCGTATTAAAGCCATGCATATAATTTCAATAGAAGCGTATGTCGAAGCCTTGTATGCCTTTGCTCTCTACAAGAGATAGACCAAAGTAAAAACGGGTAAAGCAATGAATGTTAATAAAAAGTGCGCAAGTCGTTCGTTCATTCATAAGCCAGTACATACATTAAATGCTAGATTTTTAAGCTGAAACGTATTAAAATCTTTCGCCGTTTTTTTCTTTCCATTTAAAGGGAAATTATTCATAGTTACAGCAACGGGCGAGTAGAGTTTGATTGCAACATCGAGTATGCTTTGTTTGTGTTTTACAAAGCATAACCCGAAAGTAGAACGAAGCTTCACCGTGAAAATAATTTTTAACCGCACACTTTCAATTTCAAATATTTACAGATGAAATTTTGGATTTCGCTTTTTGTTTCAAATTGTGTGGTGGAAGAGTATTGTATTAATTTGCTACACATAGCGTACAGAACGCTACGTGAAAATTTTACAGTCCAGGGACATGTCCTACTCAAAAAGTCTAAGACAAAGACTAATCAAAATTTAATTTTATTAAGCACTGTTATGTATTAATATGTATTTACTTAAATCGCCTCTTGGACTACGAATATTATACTCCTGAAATTATTTTCACCACAGCCTATACATTGCATATTCATTCGCTTCGATTTTCGAATAGATTGAAAAAACTACAATACAAAAAATAATAATAACACTTAACTATTTGATTGTTTTCAAAATTAAGTATAAGTGTAATTTATAAAAAATACTGCACCAGATGGCTCACATAAACGCCACTTGTCAACAATCTCCACAAACGGAACTAAATCATGAACGCGTCAAGCCTTTGAGGAATTACTCCGAGGCCGGAGGGTAAAGCATTTAAACTGATTGAACCGACTCTCCAAACATTGCCTCCTTAGAGTGATTGTGGCGAGGATTTCGAAAAAATTAAACCGCGAAAAACAAATCAAGAAGAAATAATCAAACTCTCTTAAGTATTTCAAGTGAACCATATATGTATACCTACTCGTATTTGTATGTGTAAATGCTAAACGCGTTATCTTTAAATCCTTTTTGATAATATTGTAATAAACTTGTTCATAATTTTTACAGACATCGATTGTACAGACTCGCAATTCTGTCGTCATATGTACATTTTGCATTCAGGTGCTGCTGTCAGTCAGAAATACTCTTAGACGACCAAACAATATTAAAAATACAAGTCAGATCTGTAGCGAACCAAAGCAGCTGTTATAAAAGGAATAAAGAGGGATTTTTTTCCGAGAATCATTAATAAATTTTCCTTACAGCTTAGGTCGTCGTTATAATAGATTCTACTGATTCAGTCAAAAGGCAAAAAATTGGCGAAAAAACGAAAACTCATAATAATTTGACCCTGAATATTGGCGAAATTTTGCACAGGACAAAGAACCGACGGAATTGGCCCACGGAAATGAAGGTCTTGTTCAACTCAAGGCGAGAAACTAATATTGATGGCCATGTAAAACGAAAAAAATTTTACAAGAAAAATAAAATGAAACAATTTAGACCTAAGAAGAAAAAAACACATGCACAGCGTAGTGATTATCGGCAACAAGTCCTTAGGGGGGCCTATTTACTCATTTATTAACTATGGAATAAAAAGCAATATACAGTCATTGTGTATTGTATGTAGTCCTGTGATGGAGTGTATTTAGTTTATAATATACATATGAGAAATAATAAAAGTATCAATATATTATAAAAAAGTAAAAATGCTTTTAAGTAGGTATCTAATAAACATAATTAAAAATAATTCAAACAAGAATAATCCATTATTTCGGTGTTTTAATATGCGATACCGGATGCGGCAATTTAATAATAGCATATGTATTTTAATCAATAATTTCCGCTCAGCTCAAGTGTCAGAAGAGCAATGACAACTCGCAACTTGTCCAACTTGTTAAGTGTCTAATCGTTTCACAGAAACTTAAACGCAAGGAGCATTAAGCGTTATGAAACCCTGCTAAGCGCAGTCTATATCTAACATTACACTACTGTTTTAGTCCCCCTCTATAACAAACGACACCAGTTACCTCCAATACAGCGCCGATACAACGAAATAAGCTATCATTATTCCAAACAAACTGCCATATTTATATACGCCATGACGGCGCAATCTGTTTCCTGACAATAAAATATGGCGGAACGCCTTTCGTTTCCTACTTAACTTTGATACTAGCGTTAGAGACGATCGTTTTTCCACGGATACAATGAAATTGAACTAGCAATACCTACCACATTCATCAAATGTAAAATAGTATAATATCTTCCATTATTACGCGCGTCTGCAACATATTTAAACAATCGAAGTTTCTTCGGATATACGTATTTACATGACTTTGATACTAGCGTTGGCTTTCAGACGGTACAGTAATATTTTATGTCTTATACACGTATCACATGTGTTTACAGAGCCCTGTGATACAGAGTTCATCAAATGTAGCATTGAAATATTCATTCGAGCCAATGTTGTAAGTGTACCTATTATTATTGTTATTTATATGAGACGAAGATGGATGAAACTAAGGAACTAAAATCCAAGTGAAGATTTTGTTGAAGTTTTAACATCTTCAAGTGATTTTGTTTATTATTGACAATATCACATACATACGTTATGTTAGTACAGTATTTATTAGCCCTGCCTGAATTTATTATAGATAGTTATTTCTCGGCAATGCAATGTTATCATAGCCGAACTTATATGTAGTATATCCGAGTCACATATAAAAAGTCGAATTTAGTAAAACCAATTAATTCGTACGGAGTTATAATCTACATTGGATTTGGATATAAACAAAATTACATTACGCGAATCTGCATTAATATGTAGCGAACGCATTCTTATGCAGATTCTATTCAAAAGTGGTCAATCAGCGTCAAAATACACTTCTGTATAAATATAGTAACACTAAATCTGGGAACAAACAACTTAAACAAAACAAATGGAGTCGCTATTTTAGATTTTTCTCGCCGTTATCCTTTTTGTGAACGCATTCGCCTCATTGATCTATATTCTGAGAAAGTGCCACTTACATTGTTGTTACACGGCCGTGTGACGTAGAATAGAAAATAGACAAGAATATTATTCTACTTTCATATGCTGTAAGCATTTACTTTTATCTAAATAATATCCAAATAAGATATGTATAAATACCAAGATATAAAAAATGCTGTAGTCCGCTCGGCTTCATTTGAAATTTAATAATAATGTTGTTTAAACAAACATTTATTTTTATAACTTTATAATGATTAATCTGCATCTTTTGTAATCTATTTTTCCTAATTTTCCTAAGTCCTAGGAAGTTATAATAAGAAAAATGTTTAGATTTTCTATGAAAATCGAATTTTAGGAACTGACCTTTTCGAATATTGCCTTGGTAAAGAATTGTTACGGATAGTCTTGATTTTACATAACATTTTATACTACTTTTCACAAAATATTTATTTGAATTTCACAAGAATTACGCTAAAAGAAGTAGATTTAACACTATTTGTTTCGTTAATGCATGCGGTATTCTCACTAATTGGTAAATTGAATAGATTGAGTCGGTCTTTGATTTAAGGCCACGACAAAATATGTAAAAGCTTATCCAATGTCAATATTTATTAAAAATTATCGGAATTATCTATGCGAAGGAACGTTTACTGATATTTTTCCTTATAGTCTGTATTTTGATTGAGCAAAATGAATATATTTTATAAAAACACAAAAAATTCCAATACCTAACATATTTTCAACAACCTCAGCCTTACAAATAGTAAAATCAGTACCATTTCTAGCCTTGCCAACACTGAATTTTAGACTTTGCAATTCTGCTTTGACTTTGCAATATGTTACGTAGCAAATATCTGAAAATTCAAAATTCTGGTAATGTAGAGTGTAAAATAGCCCCTAATTTATTTTATAAATCATACATTCATCTATCCGTTAGGAACGGACTGCTCGCCCGCTCTGTATTTTGGTTCGTTTAACGAGATGCTAATAATTCATAATGAATATGCTGTTGCGCGTAGAGCACGCCGCAAATCTACTCTCGATTTATGCGTTATAATTATCATATGAATCGCAGCTACAATAACGAAGTAGACCTCGTTCACGTTACACATAAAAACCTCAAAATTTGCCGGCCCACATACATACATCAATCAAGAACATACATACATAAATCAAGAAGTACTAATTCTTTTATAGAGTAGGTATACATATTGCTTGTCTTCATAAAAAGAGTTTCTAATACACAAAAACAACGGTACTACATGTATATTTTTGTGTTATATGTATTAAGATTGTCATGTCTCTGTTTATCTATCTCTACATTTTTCATATTATTTTTCATGCTTTCCTTTACATGCTTTGCCTTTATACGTTTGTTGGAATACCCTTTATCACGCTTCTTCAGTGCGATTAGAGAGGATAGGAGAGAACGACAAACTAAAATGCTGTTGTGAGTTTTAATTACCCTGAAAGCCTTAACTGTAAGTTAGCTGCTGTTATGTAATGATGTCAAGCGAAAACCGCAATGAATGTTTGCCACTCTTGCTGGACTAACCAACTATCCAGTGCATAATGACTTCGGAATCACAGAGCTTTGTCTCACGAACAAGTTTTCAGTTTTACCATTGGTGCAAAAACACAATAAAAACGCTAGCGTAATAAGCAAGCGTCTTGTGAGAGAGATTAAAATGTCAGTTGTAGTCCATTAAAAGTAATTTCAAGTTTCAATTTGTAGTCCATTAAAAGCAATAATAAAAGGGAAGAAACTAACGTTAGAAATGTTCTCGTATTCACGACATTGGAAGTTCATTACAATATCATACATTTTATAATTAAATACATCAAGAAAATGCGTATCAAAAACAAGTTATCAAGTCCCAAGTTATTCCATTAGCGCTGCGCGCTAAACAGCCAGCGAAACGAGCAAGTTGTTCGAAAAAGAGTAACATTGTTCCAACAATTAAGTTAATTAAATTCTCTTAAATACCTACGAGTCGCAGTGGACGTCTCTCTGTTTTAATTAGACGTACTCTAAATAAAACGGGCAGGGCAAGTGTTGTCGCTCCATTGCGATCCTATCCGAGCTCCTGATTCCATTACTATTATTTCAATTCGTTGCTTCTTAAACTGAATTAATTATGAAAGAGCGTTGGATTGTACGTGTCATTCTAATTTTAAATATTGACGCAGCGAGATATTTTATTTTTAAATAACTCAAACAACTTTTAATTTGTCTATTATATTATTGTTTTAGTTTTAATTTTACATCGGACTGAACTCTGTATTGAAATGACTATTGCAACATGAAGTAACGGTAAGTTTATTGCAACAGACCGGGCGCAAATTTGGACTCCTAGCTACTACTAGAAATTACACGTTAGAAAAACCAACAATACCAAACCCGGGAATCGAACCCCCGACCTCTCGCTTAACAAACGATGCAGTTAAAATATGAAATTTATAAAATACGACTCAAATTCCCACACAAACTTTCAATTAAATTTATTTATTTGAAACCGTTGCCAAAACTATACAGCTGTGCAAACAATACAATTAATCAACAAGCAATTAGAAATAACACCCTGAGCCGATTAACACTATATTGGCACTGAAATCGCTCCAACCACTGAACAGCTTATTTGAAGTGATTAATCCCATCAACTGCCAATTTGAAATAAATTAACAAGAACAAAAAGGAAATAAAATTACATAGTAAAATATGCGGACGTGGACTATCGAAAAAAGGTTATAATAATTCCATAGAAAATAATGTACATGCGTAACCGTAACTCTATTATAAACGAAACCATAGTTATTTCGTATGTTTTGTAATCAAATAAATATTTTGAAATATCTTCATAAATGGTCACCTGAATTCTGATTCATAACTATGAAGAGCTATTGCAGTAGTAACTAGACTTCTAAAGAGGTAAATATAAATGTATCCTTTTTGATTTGAATATTTCTTTTCAATCAGACAAAATTAGTATTTGTGGCCATCACACAAATATTTATCCCAGGTGGGAATCAAACACACGACCCACCTGAGTAGTTCAGTTAACTAAACACTGGAGCAATAAACTACTCCGGGCACAAATTTAGTATATGTGAGATCATTGCCGCTAACAAGCGAAATTCTTATACTTAATAGACGTTCAAAGAGTTGAAAACACAAACCGCAATACCTAAATAAACACCCAACTGAGACGGTCAAACTAGTTACTCGTAAGTTTCGAGAACATTTCCATAAAAGCGGTAAATAAGAAAAGGAGAAACGGGGGATTTCTTTGAGTTAAATTCTTCAAGCATACTTAATAAGATTACTGTATTTATTCGCTATAGAGAGCTGAATAGATAAATACTTTTATGTTCAGAACCAATCATAAGGGATGATTTTTAAAAGTACTCACTAATATTGTCATTTATAATCATTCATACGGGCGGGGGTCAAAAAACCCTGTAACTCGCTTGCGTGTAGCCAACAATGTACGAGTACGTAAAAGAAGCACATCAAATCTGTTAAGATAGAGAAGTTTGGCATTCGGTGCTCTCTGCCTACCTCGTAAGGAACCTGCGTGACGGTTTAATAATAATAAAAGTTCATACAATCCATTAAAAATGTAAAGAACGTGGAAAAATGACGCAGAACAGGGTGTAAAATTATATTTGAAATACAAATATGGAGCGCGAGAACAGTAAATTCTCCGCCGTTTTGAATTTTCAATGTCGAACACAATTGCACTTTTCCGCGCACCTGCTCTTCTATCGCGTAAAGAGTAGTTTACACAAAAACATTCAATTGGCGACCGGTTTTTCGTAGATCAGAAGTTAATACAGCCTATGCTTGAAGCAATACTTATATAGTATTATTAATCAAGAATATTTCGTGAATACATGTATTAATATCAAATACGTACACACACATACATATATCATAATGTTCGGTTTAATTCATGTATTGTAACGCCATGAACTCGTGGAACTGTAAACGCATTGCGTGATAACTCTACACTATATGTATGAACGATTTATCGATTTATCAAACACAATTGCACTTTTCTGCACACATGTTCTACTATTGCATAAGGGATAGTTTACATCACTATAGACGGATCTGCCATATATGGCTTCTTGTTTCGCTTGCTTATTTATTAATTACAAAAAATTTTGAAACTTCTGAAGCTGTTTAAAAATTTACTGTTATAAAATTGCCTTTTCAAAATACAGAGATTTATCGAATTTAGAAATATAATGCATTAGTGTTTATGTGATTCTTGGTTGAGGTCGAGAATTAGTATACATACGAGTATGCCTATTTAGACTAGCTAATCTTTTAGTTAGATCAATTCTTTGCTATTAATAATGAAGGCCTATAACAAAACGAATCTGACACGAAAAGAATATTCCATTCAGATATTTAAGGCCAAGCAAAATAAACGACCTTGGTTATTTCGTAACTCTAAATCCAAACAAATTTCTTGCAACATTTGCAAAACATTAAAAATACGTTTTATTGTTCACGTCTGGCTAATTATTTGAAGCTTAAGCCCTGGGACCGCAGGAGTTTACGTTTAACCCTCGACCGAGCTTGGGATTTCAAGGCTTTGTGGAATATCTCGACAACACAAACGACTGAACGTTCCAAATAAATCAAATTTTATGGAAAAACATAATACTAAGGTAGTAAATGTTTTAATGCTACATCATCATCATTCTCAACCCTTTTATCGTTTCATGATTAGACACGGATCTTGTGTCATTATAAAAAGGTCTAAGGCCATAGCCCACCACGGTGGCTAACATTATAAAGACCTCTAAAGAATACAAATTTTTCTTTACGATACTTTCCGTTTATTATTTTTTCCTGCACCGCTGCAGTTATCATACAATATCAATGTAGTATAATTTTAATCTTGAAATGCATAATATTTTCAATATTAACTAAATATTGAACAGTACCGTACAAATCTATGCAAATAACTGGTGTAAACCAACCCTAACACGAGGATCAGAAAACCCACGTATTTTATTCCTATCGGGGTGACACTGCGTTTTACAGTGTGATTGCTTGCCGCACCGCTAACCGCTTTTTTCCAATACCCGCCAACTGCACCTTCATTTACAGTGTTTCAACCGATAGTATAGTGCATATGATACATTAAAATTGCAAAACAATATTAATTAATGTTCCACATTTATAAAGTTAAAATACACAATAATTGCATAACTACATACCTACATAAGATTATATTTAAAAGAGTTTGCGTTTAATTAATCGAATATAATTTAAGTCATAACGTCTGCTTGTAATTATCAATTTTCTAATATTACTGACATTATTATTGATAAGGAAATCAACAATATAAAATATTATGTAGTGACGACTTGGCGGTTTACAATTCTGACACCGATACAGGAGTTTTGCAGTTCCAATCCGTGGTATGCAACTCTAACTTTTGAAAGTCACGCTCGGTTTTATTTGCTGTGACCGCGGAAAAAACACCGTGAAGATAATATATGTATGTGTATCTAAGACTGGCCTGTTTCCTTTTATATGGTGTGAGAAGTCTAAAACAGATTAATTAGAGTTGGAAAAGAGAAGTGAGAATAATAATGCCTAAATATGACACTGGAAAACCACTCGTACAGGAGCGACAACCAAAAAACCCAAATTTAACAAACATATCATTATTATGCTGAATAATAGTTTTTTTAAATTCTTACATTTGTATAAGTGTCTTTAGTTTCTTTCTTATTACTGACTAATTTACGAGTATATTGAAATATCACATTATACATATTAATATGTCTATGGCTTTGTATGGGATCAAAATATTATCAATGTAATCGACTGATCCAAAGACTATGGCGACATAAATAGAAGTTATATGGCCTCTAATTATTTCTTCGTCCTTCCGAGAACCAGTTAAATATTTGGTCGCAATTTATATATTTTATAAGGTAACATTCATAGGAGTGTTGTCAGCGTTGTGGAGTACTTGCAAGCGGTTTATAGACTTCAGGCACTTGGAACTGAAGTAGCGTAATGGTGCATGTACGCCACTGGCCTCTCGTAAATGTGAGAAGAAATGTTTGCCCTTGATGTCAAAGTTGTCCCTTCAATAATAATATGACCGGCACGATATATAATCACTAATACACGGAGCGCTCCAACTAGCGGTTCCCGAGGGCTAAATGTAGTAGCACATGTTTGTGATGTTATTCCGGCTTAAATTGTGTTGTGCATGTGGTCTACATATATCGTTTGGTACACTAAAACATGTGACATGTCAATCTAGTCTCAAGGGAGCACCGTGTGTCGAAATCTTAGGTCATTTTCGGCATCACTTTTAGCCGGATCCAATTTCATAGTTTCGACATGAATTACACGTTCCAAATATTTTAGTGAGTTGAGTTTTGTCTGCTTCAGTTCAATAAAACATTTATTTCGTCATTAATAGTTATATACGACTTCGGAATTCCTACACAAACTTCGTTTTTTTATTTTATCAAAAATATTCTTCCTACGATGTAAACTATTTCCATATCAAGGCAACAAAGTGAACACAGTGATTTCGATGTAAAAACCTAACAGACAGGGAAACAGAGTTAGTTTCGCATTTATAATATCAGCACGGATTTACCGAAACAGTTCACCAGTGCGTGAAATTAGGACGGGAATGGAAAACAAGCTAAGATTAATGATTAACATCGACGGAGACAATAATCATTGTAGAACCATTTTCTTGGCCTAAATATCACAGTGACTTGGCATACCCGATTCCACTGGAGCATTTCATACAACAATCGCTCTTCTCTTAATCGTATTTATTTCTAACAAAATGGTAAATTTGAAAATAGTACGAGATTAACTTTTTCTCTCAAAGCAATCTTCTTGTATGGAATTGTGCGGTAAGTGTCCCTCGCGCTGTACTAATAAAGCGGTTTACCATCGTCCTCGGGGGTAATGGTGTATCTGAAACCGACTTCAGACTGTGTTCAGTTGTGTGTGAGACAAAACGTTGTTAGTGTTGCAAACTACAAAGTCATTGAACTATACTCAATCCTGCTGAAGTCGATGACCAGTTTTGACTAAATACAAAACAGACGTTCTATTTCATGTGCACTATTTACTGTCATAAGACGTCGGATGTTCTAGAGAAATCGCATTCAATATTACTTGAAAGTAAGACTCCGTAAGCGACTCATTTTGTATAAGAGCCACTGTTGTATAAGTGATCTTATTGATCAGGTCACGTTCACAAATCTTTATGAAATAAAAAAAACACAAACATGATACCAATTCGTCAAGTAAATAGAAACTGACATACAAAAAAGAAATAATAATCATATTAATTAAAATACTTGAATAATAAATATTTAAATTGATGTTTAAATTGGCACCCGAACACATTTTATAAAATCAAATGATTGGCGACCATAACAATCTACGGCTAAGTTTAATGACATATATAAAACATTCGGGAAATAACTTGAGAGCTTCAGTGCCAACTCAATTTCGGCAAGTGGGACACGCTGCTGAAAAATAGCCTGGTTTCCAGAGTGTATTGTACTGACAATCAGGATTTGAATGAAACATTGAATAAACTGAAAACGACATTCGAGTTACTTTTTAATTATTGTAATTGTATCGTCACGACTGTTACGAGTTAGGCAGAGAGTATTAAATTTATACTAGTATATCTCGCTCCTAACAGATCTAACGTGCTTCTTCTACGTTCCAGATAAATATTTATAGTTTTTTAAGATTTCACAAGTAAATTTGCATGCAAATCATTTTAGATTTAGAAACTCAAATATAATGGATAGTGCACATCACAAATGTTACAAACGTTCTGCTAACTCTGATAACTAAGTTAAACAGGGTACTTTAGCACCTGACCGGCTGTCCTGCGGGTCACTTCAATCTGAATCTTACCGCAATGATGAATGAATAACTCCGCATTACGGCACAGATAGTTACTAAGGTATACCTTCGACAGACGAAATCTTTACGGAAATGTCTATCACTTTTATAAACTGCCGGAACTTACAATTAGTGGCAAGTAATAAAAACATAAGGCAGTGAAATAAAAAAAACCTTTAGGCTAACAGCTTACCATCAAAACCTTTAATACATAAAGAGCGAATGAATGGAAGACAAACCGAAGAATATTTCAAAAATACAGCCTTTGAAACGCTCAGTGGAGCATTAAAGGTTCAAAAAACCGTTATCCCTTAGGGAACTGGTAATGATCATTTATAAAACATAACAAAAATCCGAGACGAAATTATTGAGAAATACAGATTGAATCTTAAGCGTTCTTGCTTCCGACACTAAAGCGCTAACTTAATTTTAGCACTGATTTATGATTGACTCATCAGATAGTTGAGAATTTCATGCTGTATAAGATTTTACGGTCTGCAACGAACGCTAATTGGGTGGCACACATTACACCGTGAATTTACCTCTTGATACGCAAGCCATGAAGTACTGCAACCTGAGCACCTCATGAAATATTGTATTTATTTTTAACTTACCTCTACTTCTCAATGAAGGGATGCCAGCTTGTATATACTGTATATGGAGTAGTTAAAGTTGTCACATCGAACTAGTACCTGCAATAAATGGTTACTGACATTAATAACACAAAAAACGTAGAGTAATAATAGTGTTGCTACAGGCAGTCACAAACTTGTATTAAAGATCAGGCCGTTTTTCTGCGTATATTTCTTGTGTTTCAAGTCAAAATGTACCTACAATCGCAAAACTAAACCCAATCAAATATGTAAAACGTAAAAATGTTTATAAAAGGCTTAACACGTTTAGCACCTTTCTCTATTTTCCAGATAAAAGAAGCTCGACTCAAAGTTAAGAACGCGATACTCAGAAAGAAAACGGCAGCTTATTTAACATACGTAGTGTTAGTGCAGGTACAAACAAACTATCGACTTCAATCTGATCTCTGAACAATGCTCCCGTAGAGGCAGGGAAAAAGAAAAATCTCGAACACAGTCGATACGTCTCGGCGGGATAGAAACTACGAACAGTGCACGTACTTTTCGCTTCTTACATTTTTAAATAACATATATTTAAACACGGCGGTACTAACGTCTGAATATGTTTGGTTGTTGCAAATATTGCAATATAATGTTTTTGTATAAATTGTATTTTTCGATATTTGTACTGTAAGATTTTTAACGAATAACACGTTTTAGAAAAATTAATAAAAATATTTCTGATACCTAACTAGTGTTTTTAAATAAAAAACAAGAAAGCTCTGCCTTTAGACACGGAATCAATCAAACTGATGTCAACGAGGGTAGGCCCTGGTCCATCCATAAACCTCCAAAGACTGATGAACGAATGAACGAAAAAATATGAGAACGGCGTTACAATCTCAAAATTGTTATCCAATCTCCTTCAAGACTTGAGGCCCTTGGTAGCTGAGATTGCTCAGCAATGCTTCACTTGTCAATGGATACCGCTAAATACTTGAATGCTACAAACCACCGTTAACAATGACATTCATACTTAAAAGACACAGCATTTGTTTTATATTTTTTCATCGCACGTGTTCCCCAAGGATTAGGCATAAAAATGTAGGACAATACCACGACCCGCTTATTAAATTCTATATCCCACTATGGGATTAAGAAGTGCTACTCGTATGTTGCCATACACCGGGTACAAATCCCGACTCCAAGCTCTACCAGAAATTCTAAGCTAATAAAATCCCATAGTATCCGACGCGCTTGATCCAT